>JADNRY010000160.1:0-146158 GCA_015501585.1 Rhodocollybia butyracea | reverse complement strand
AAGTGAATGAAACATGGTACACACTGTAAACTTCAATATATATCCCACTCTGGATAGTCTAGGGATAGTATTGGCTAGTAGAGATGTCCTCAGCTCAGAAAACAGCCTTTAAAAATTCAATCTGGCAGCAGGAATCATGATGTAGCAGTCAGATCATGATCAGGCTATGAGCCTAGTATCAGGCAAACAATGCCCAATGCATAGTCTAGTGCAAGGGATGACAGGTATGGGTTAAAGGGGATGGCTCTAGGCCCTAGAAAAGAGATTTGAAAAAATTCAATCTGGTAGTACCGAGGTGGTAGTACCAGACCAGGACCCCTGGCACCTGGGCCTCGGTAGTACCAAGGTCGGTATATGCCCGGTACTGCCTGCCCCAGGGGGGCAATATTTTATGAATAATTGGCCCTAAGTTGGGACATTGAAAGGGGTGACTGAAGTGGATGGCCAGGTATTCCCAACAAAGGAAGGTCTGAAGGCAACTGAGTTTGTCAGATATTTCCAAAAAAGGAAGGTCCAGGACCACCGCACTCTTTCAGACAGCTAGATATTTCCAAAAAAGGAAAATCCAGCGCACCACGCTCCATCGGACAGTGAAGCAAATGGCCAGGCATGTCCAGAAAAGGAAAATTGTAGCTCCCCGTCGGATGCTAGTCCTCTGGAGTCACGCGTTTCATCTCATCGCTATCTCGGCGATCATCTACAAGAAAACACCCTGTGCAAATACGCTCTATTAACCGCTAAAAACGTTACATGTAACGCGGAGACGCCGATGAGACAAAACCCATGACTTTGTTATGACTCAATCAATAGTCTCGTCCAAACCTTCACAGTACATAACTCGGCAGTAAAAATGATAAGAGAAATTAATGAGATTATAGAGCAAGCCTTTCCGTTTGTTGAAACCGCTAGGCAAAAAATATATACTCAAACAACTAGGCTCAAGTAAAGTTAGTAACTAGTTTGTAATACAAAACTCACAGAAGTTATTATTTGGAGATAGCTCGACAAATAATAATAAGATTACCCTCGGAGATGGCTCGACAACTTCATAACTGTGGAGCACTGGAATGATGTCATAACTGCGGAGCACTGGAATGATATCATAACTGTGGAGCTTGAATGATGTCATAACTGCGGAGCAGTAAGATGACATCATGACTGTGGAGCAGTAAAATGATGTCACAACTGTGGAGCAGTAGAATGATGTCATGCAGTGACTGGTGTTCAATTATTCTAGTGAAACCAAAGTTGATTAACAGTATGTTCATGTGTGCAGCATTATGCCAAATAATGTAGAGAAAATGAGTAATGAACGTAAAATGTATATGATAAGTAGAAACCTTAATGATAGTAGTAGTAGTTGGTTAATAATAATAGAAAAAGATGTATATATGCTTATAGTTTGGGTATGGGTCATAACAGACTTCAGTAATTATTGTTATGCTGGCATCTGAGATGGAGCAACGATTTTCCTTTTGGGGACATATCTGGCTACTCTGGTCAGTCCGACGCTGGATGGTTCTTCCTTTTATGGAAATATCTGAGTGCAATGGTCATGGATCTTCCCTTTTTGGAAATATCCGACGATCTCACAGAGTTGTGTCGTGCCAGAACTTCCTTTTTTGGGAATACCTGGATTAATTTTGAAAAGAGCATTAAATGTGTTAGCAGGTACTCCGACACGTGATAAGTGAGACGCTGGAGAGACAAATCCCGGTGCAAATATGCTCTCTCCGCGGCGGTCTAAATCGCACGTGATAATTCGAAACCAGCTCGCAAATATCACGTGGCCAGCCCTACATGTTAGGCCTGCCGCCGGTCTGCACATACATCCCGGATTCTCAAGAATCTCATCGCGTATCTTGCGAGTCTTAAGCTTTCAAATTTCCCACCCGCCCACTCTTTATTAGCGTCTCCTACAGACGTTTTGGATTGGCCATCCCGTATGTATATTTGGTCCAAGCTTTCGACGAATACGCTCATATTTTACTTTGCCTCATATTTTTCTGTAAGAGAATCCGAAGGAGAGCACTATTATCTAATCAACAAGGCGCCATTTCGCGGAGCAGGGTTATTTTAGTACAATGTTTGTATGTCCATGATAAGGTACAGAGAAAAGGGTGTAGGAGGGACGGTAGCGCAGAATACACCAAAATGGCTTGTAAGTAACTACGTGTGTCCACAGTCAAGTTAGAAAATAGGGAAAACTTGTGATGAGAAGATTTACCTGAGGGCTCGCAGTCAAGTTAGACAAGGGGAAAAGTTGAGACTACTGCGGCCTCAGGAGTATAAGTAATTAAGGAAAAACATGAGTAATGAGAAATCAAATAAACATTCAATTTGAAAGTGCCGGGGCACAAGCTCGAACCGATGGAAAGGAGAACGGGGTCTTAGGCGCGCTGAGCGTACACTGACCATCGGTGAGTGAAGTGCTGCAGTGAGCATGAGGCTGAGAACACTTACCTCGTTCATGAGATTTTTGTAAACTCACAACTTTAAATCCAAGTAAATCTACGCCCGGTCGGCTGGTCAGTTTACCCGAGAAACTACATCTCTCCTGTTCATACAAGGCTGTCTTGGAGTTTATCAAATCGGCTAAGGAGTTAGGTCTTTACCAATACTTCTCGCTATTCTTGTGTTTTGCCTATGATGAGCTCCACCTGTTCTATTTCGCCATCAAGTATCCTTGGCATGACAAGATATGGACCCCTAGCAACCAGCCGTGCATCCCTCTGAAGACATTTTGCAGAAGCTCAAGAAGAAGATGCAGTTGGAGCCGCACTGGTTTGGTTACGAAGATATGACTAATGGTTAGCAACTTCTCTTCTCTAATGTTTCTTTTTGGTGAATCTAACTTGATGTAGGGCGTCCAGGAGGCTGGGATGCCATTAATCCAGCACCCAGAGCTGTTTACAACTACGCTAAAGGGATTGATGATGAAGACAGCTGAGTACGCATGCTGGTTTACAGGCTGAGATCCCATGTATGTAGTGGCTGCTTTTCTTTCAATAGTGATATAATGACAAGGTGAATGATATGATTATATGCTCTTCCATTTGGAAAATCAGACTATGGGGCCTATGATGCTCATGTTGGGTAAACGTCTGTAAATGTGAAATTGAAATAATAATGGAATTGATGTAAAATTAAACATGGTGAAATTGGTGCATCGCAACTCGCAAAGACAGCTCCAAGTACTATTTAAGTAGTAACTCTTCAACATGGACTACTACGGTTGCGACAGTACCGGGTCACGCTCATCGAACTTCGTCACGTGTGCACCTAGCACCTTTCATTGTTTTCATCAACCTCCGTCAACATTCACTAGCACTGCTGATCGCTACAACTTTTAACCAGTTATGGAGGGAACGTTTCAGAATTTACAACAGGTTATTCTACCTAATTCTTCTTTACAACATCTGCTAAACAGTACAATGTCTACAGCAATTTGAGTCCTTTTCTAGGACTTTCTTGGCCACGCATGGCCCGAGTGAAGTAAGAGTGCAAGAATCATTTTTTGATGCTGCTAACCTTCATCCCTTTACAGTTTTTGACCATCCAAATTTACAAAAATGATTATGGATATAAATGATGCCACTTCATTCATAATCAACCCGCGAAATCTCGAACAGCCCTGGGAGGCTGTGTACCGATATCCCCTTGAAGCTGTAGTCAGTGACCATGAATCTGTTGTTATTCGAAACCAATACCTGCTATGGCGTTATAAAACCGATGCCCCAATGCAGTCTTCGCTCTCCAGATGGACCGGTCAGTACATGGGAACTCAAAAGCGATAAAAGAATTGATAACCGATATAGCACTGTTATTGCGGGTCTTTATAGGGTCTGGGTGATATCCAGCGCTTGTGGCGCTTCTGTTTCTCGAACTAAAGCGTACACTTCCCCGGAAGTATACCCTATACTTAAATCCCGATGGTGTCATTGTTCATGATTATCTTCAAACTCCATCCTCATTCAGGGGTGCTTCAGTTCTTGGATCCTTGCTGCTCAAAGCTATTGGACAGGTGGAGGCTCAGTGCCTTCTCCAGTATCAGGTACAGCATGCTCAAAATCCAAGCCATCTGTTGATCGTTGTACAAGAGATGTTTCTGGTGGCAGCCAGCGGGCTCTGGTTCATGGTGGCATATGCACAAGATTTTGAGGCAGCATGGGAACATTACAAGAAGCACCAGGGTTTGACAAACCCCCAGCAATAATATGGCCTTGGTGAAACTTGGAACCGAGGAGGCAATGAGGAAGTTTAGATCTGACTTGAGTGCTCCTGTTGTTGAAGATGGTGATGTCAATGAGGATGGCACAGTCCCCACTGTGCAAGCTGCACCCGGTAGCTTTAACTTTGATTGGGACCTGCACATAGTTACATCTATGACGATCCATAAAATGGTGTTTGAGTGGCGGGGTACTCTGTTCAATTTGAGGGAGAAAGAAGGTTGGAACATCTGGCAGGAAATCAAGCAGATGGTATCGCAAAAAGCTTCCACAGTGCTTTGGCAATGTAACATGGAGGCTATGGATTTATCTTGATTCTAGTGTTCAGCGTTTGTACTCTTCTGAAGTAGCGACTGTATATTTCTTCTAGTGCAATGGTTTTGGCATATCATGGGCTGACAAAGGCTGAAGACCAGTTTGTATACGGTAGTAATTTAAATTAACGGCGCTAATCCAACTTGTGGTTTTGTTCCGAACCGTTGCCCCTCTTGTCAGTGCAACAAAGAGCCACCATGACTGCATCGGCGCTATTGTTTATAGTGTGGGTATAGTATGGCTGGCTGGTATGACCTATCCAGATGGTCTGAACAGTACGCGTTTACTCACTCGATCTCCCTCACTTACAGTTTTTCACAACGATGACCGAGGCTGTGGCTGCAATTGGGTTTACAATTCAAGTAAGATCATTGTCTTCTATGGCATCCGGCATCTACCAGGTAATTTGAAGAACAATGAACGAGATTATCACAGCGGCCTCAAGGAGGAGCCAGCTGAGGAGTCACTTCAAATGGAGTGCTATAGAAACTTGAAGACGCAGAGTTAGAGCCTTTTTTACCTTCTTTGATACATCTAACGACAGCGATACCAAGACCCGTGGCCGCCTGATGAGGATCACGATGAGGAAGACGACGCCCTTGCAGCAATCGCTGCGGTACAGATATCTACAGATTGGGTATAATTTGCTTGTGTATGTATGCAGCTTCCTACAATAAACGACGTTTACTTTCTAACCATATACCTTGAAGGACGGGCGGGGCAAGGCCTGTCACAGCCCGCTCTATTGACCTTAAGCGAGAAACGCGTTTCTTACGCTAACCGAGTTCTGTGCAAACGAGAACTTGATTAAGTACTTAGAAGTCACATCGAGGCCATTTCCTCATACTATTTAATAACATAATACCAACAGCTATCCTTAGTCTTTTAATGCAAATAGAATACCTGATATCACGTGATATTTCCGAGCCAGCTCCCAAATGTCACGTGGGAAACCGAGTTTTTTTACGTTGCCTGGGTTCATTGTAATTATCATCTAGAGCTTTTCTATATCGTCTATTGCTCTCATATCGGATGGACATGGAAGTTGTCACTGGTCTGGAAAACCATATACCCGGCATAAAAGGCGTTAAAAATGAAGATGAACTGGATTTCCTTCTGGCGGGTCTAAATCTTTCTGATTGACTGGCCAAAATCCGCGCTTGCAAAGATCTCATCAAACAGACTGCTTCCGTGGAATCTTTGACCTTGTTGGCCTCCACTACGACGACTGTCGCACCGGAAATTCAGAAACCGCGGCATCGCCACCATGGTCCCCCAAAAGCTAAATGGTGGAAGCCTCTTGTAGAACTTCCCAGTGATTTAGAGGGCAGGCCGGTCTCCTTCTACAGTGACCTTATATCAACTTGCCAAAAAGAAAGGAAGAAGGGCCCCCTATCCCTCGACAAGGACGTGCTTATGGCAGAGCCGGGAACTCAATGGCATGTATTTTCTGGCTAGAGCTGGATATCTGTTCGTTATTTGTGTGCATATTTTGCTTTGAGGATTTTCTAAATTTTTTGCCTCCGGATCACCGGTACCTGCCGGTCATGTAAATTTTTCTTGAGGCTGACCTGTGACCGGTTGTGACCCGTGGGAAACCTGTACC
Source organism: Rhodocollybia butyracea (assembly GCA_015501585.1). Taxonomy (NCBI): domain Eukaryota; kingdom Fungi; phylum Basidiomycota; class Agaricomycetes; order Agaricales; family Omphalotaceae; genus Rhodocollybia; species Rhodocollybia butyracea. The sequence continues at coordinate 140,008 of JADNRY010000160.1, read as the reverse complement.
TGTACCGGCCGGTCACAGGTCTGCAGGTTTTCCCACGTGTCATGCCCGCCGGTACCTGTGGCCGACCGGGACTCGTGTCCATCTTTACTCAACCATGGCAAAAACGGTCTTTACAGTCTATCATACCCTGGCTGAATCAGCCTTCATTACCAACACCTCCGTTGCAAATGAATACCTACTGCTCCTCCAGATTGCAATATACTGGAAGAATGAGCTGGTTGAAAACGAGGAGGCATATTTCAACGACATCAAGACCTCAACCAGCTCCCTCGGCCACATACCCAACCTGACACGATGGGATGACGCACTCAACGTCCTCACGCTACTCAACTTTGTTGATCTCGCTTGGGTTCTAACGCCGATTCGGTATGTGGGTAACAGCAAGAAGATGCCTGGGGCGTATGCTTTTGCAAAAGGAGCTGCCCGCAATTTGCGTTCTTGGATCTACTCCAACTTCAATCTTTTGTTGTGCAACAGTGACAAAGGTGTTGATCAAGATGATAGAATTTGCGACCTATCACATATGTCAGAGCAATACCTCGTCCAGAATGCAAGGCTTCTGGTCCGACATGTATCCTATAGCCATGAAAACGGATACCTCTCCGAGAATATCTCAACTACGCCAGGGCAAGAGAGGCGTATCACGTCAAGGATGGTAGAGCAGGCAATTGAAGCTGACCTCTGTCAAGTAGGTGGCGACTTTGATAGGTTATGGAAGGAGCATATCAAGCTTGAGAAACCTGCCCTGGACGAGGTCGCAGAGATATGGGAGGAGCTTATGCAACTGGGAGAGTCGAATGAATCGGGTGATGTGGCCATTCACGAGGAACTGGAGGATAAGTTGGAGGGCCTGGTCTGGGATCAAACAGGACGCAGCTACGCATGGCCAGAACCTGACACTGGGGGCATTGACCATGGCATCTGAAATTGGATGCTTTAATATCATCTCGATAGGCTCTTGAAAGGCACCTCGAAAGGCATCTGAGGATCACACATTGGCCTTGTCACACTTGTCTATAGCGATCTAAATCAATGGCCATTTATTTCTTCAGCCAGTCTCAAAGGGCTTTGAAGCAGAAACAAAATTCAGTATTTGACCCCTTTGTCTCTACTTCAAAGACCTTTGAGACTTGTCAAAGGAAGGATTAGCCATTGATTTGAATTCTTTATATAAGAGTGTGACAAGGTCAAAGGAGGGCCAATGTGTCATTTTCAGATGCTGTTCAAGGTGCCTATTGGGATGATATTAAAGCATCTGATTTTCAGATGCCATGGTCGATGCCCCCAGTGTGATGAGGGATATTGTTTTCTGCTCAAAAGGGTTGAGAAGGAAGTGGAAGGTGAGGAGAACAGCAAACAGAAAAGTGAACAAACGGGTGAGGAAGTAGAAGAAGACATGTAACCTTGTTCCTTCTTTCGTTTTTTGTTAGCAGTCTAGACTTGCGCAATTGTATGGACCGTATTCATTTCAAACATTGGCTGTTACCCTTTTAGAACTGACTCGTTGCATTACACTTGGTATGTATTTTCTCCTCATTTAAGCCTGCCGTGTCGGCACTACTGGTTATGATAAAAAAAGGCTATGTACCACGTTGCATGAGGCAGAAACGCTAAGAATCAACGTTAAGAAGCAATGTGCTCTTCTTCCCACTATGGCAAAAAAAGTCCTTTGCCTATGCAACTCTTGTAGCAAACATACATGCATAGACTCTAACGGTCGTGAAACTATTGGACGCCAGATTACCATCCAGAATAAAACAGCCCACTTTAGAGAGCAGCGGCGTGCTATAGCTAGAAGTACTCATGTTGAGAGCCCTACTTCATCGCCTCAACTGCAGAAGAAGCCCCGCCCACTCAAACCGACATCCAGAACCCACAAGAAATGCCCTTCTGTTGGACCTCAACCTCAAATCCCTGACTTAACCAGAGGCAAGTTGGTTTTAAAATTGCAGTGAACAAGTAGTGATATAAGTTTCAGTAATAGAACCAATCTATTATCTGTGCTACTTGGTAGTGGCTTGGCTTGTACTTTGTAAAGGAGTAAGCCGGGACACGGCAAATATCACTCTTTGAGCCTTCCGTCTCATCATTTCTTCCACAGTCTACCTCATCTATCTTGCGCTAAAGGGCTTGGGGTTACAGGTACCTCAGCCTTCACCCATCATGGGTATTCGACTAGATACACGCACTGTGTATTCCATCTTGGATCTTGATCCCCATCTAATCCGAAATGTCTGCTGTCCAAAATGTTTTAAACATTTTCCTGCAGACACGCAACTTCGACTGTGTAACTTCAAAAAGTCACCAAAAGGTTGAAAGTGTAAAACACCCCTATTCAGGACCAAAGAGACTCAAAATGGGAGGAAGCGAGTTCCATACTGCCTCTACACCACGCAATCGTTTGAATCTTGGTTGGAATACCTTCTCTCATGGCCAAAGATCGAGGCTTGCCTCCATCAGACCTACAGCAGAAGTCAAGGAAACTGGAGGCCAGGTGAGTGGATGCGAAACATATATGACAGTCCTGCTTGGCAAGAGCATATGCGGAACTTTCTGAAGTCTCCGTATCATCTTGCATTTGCCATCTACCTGGATTGGTTTAATCCCTTGGGTCACAAAATAGCTGGTACGTTGCAACTCGGCTCTTACTCAAGCTCCACTGATAGTGTTATTAGGCAAAACAATCTCTTGCGGTGCCATTGTCCTCTACTGTCTTAATCTTTCTTTGGAAATTTGCTTTCTGTCTGAGAACGTCTTCATTCTTGCTATGATGCCTGCAGACGGACCGACGGTCTGGACTATTAGTCACGTCTTGGACGTTTTACGGGACAGTCTTCTCCCATTTGATCTTCCCGGAAAGAGAATTTGAACCAGTACTCACCCCAGTGGTATTTCTATTGCCGCTCGATCGTATATGACCATCGCAGATCTCCAAGCCAGCAAAAAAAAATCACAGGATTTGGTTCTCCAACTTCTTCCTTCTTCTGCACTTATTGCCTCTGTCCCTTCCAAGATTTACAGGAGTTTGACTACGCGTCCTGGGTGCCTAGGACCGGAGAAACCGTTTGTCAGCAAGCTCTTGCATGGAAAGAAACAGAAACTGTACAAGGAAAAAAACACTTGTTCACCACTAATAGCGTGCGCTGGACTCCAATGCATGACTTGCCAAACTGGAATCCAGTCCTCCATACTATTCTTGGGTTTATGCATAACATCCTTGAGGGAATTCTGGAAGACCATCTCCGAAACATCTGGGGCTTGGGTAGGAAGAAAGAGGTTGTGAAGCTGATTGCGGAAAAACAAGCGGATGAAAAATTCTCCGATGCTGATACCGCAGAAGCATGGTCAGAGCTCGAAAGTCTGAGCAGCGACGTTGATGTTGAAATGGAATGGTCATCTGATCAGGATGGAGATGAAGACAGCGGCGAAAATGGAGACAGTGATGAGGCAGAGGTGGAAAGGGAGGAGGAAGAGACAGACGACGAGGCGGAAGTCTTTCCGCAAACCATTCCGTTTTCGGGTGAGTTTTACAGGGAAGTTTTACAGGACTCTTCTGTACCTAGGTTGGATAGGACTTACAGTGAGATGTTGGAGGAACCCGACAATGGTTACAAGGAGGATCCAGATTTTTTCGAAATGCCAGAGGGTGCATTCAAATTTACAAAGCAACAAGTGGAAGCTATTTGTGAATGTATTGGAGATGTGATGCTTCCTTCTTGGGTTGAGCGTCCTCCGTGACGTAACCTAGGGGAGGCTAAGCATAGCAAACTCAAAGCACACAAACTTCTCATTCTTTTCACTGTCATTTTCCCCCTCATCATTCCAGAGCTATGGTTTAATGGAAATGAGGCTGAAATGAGGAGATTGGAAAATTTTTGTGATTTGGTTGCTGCTGTCAACCTCATTGCTTCCTATTCTACCTCAAATGCTGACGCTGATATGTTCCGTAAACACTATTGCTCCTACATTGCTTCAAGACAACATGTTTACCCTGACTTCCACTTCCTACCCAATCATCACTATGCCGAACACTATCCAGAGCAGCTTAAATTCTGGGGACCATTGTCAACATTGAGTGAATTTCCAGGTGAAAGACTCAATGGAGAGCTCGCAAACATTCCAACAAACAACCACTTTGGTAAGCCTCGCATACAAACCTTGAGATTATTTGCTAAGGTCATATGTAGTGGATATGGAATTCACCATGATGCGCCAGTTTTCTTGGCGATCCAAACTCAATGCGATGCTTCACGAAAGCAATTCTGACAAATTTGGTAGAAAGGAGCTGTCAGAAATCTTGGAACCAGACAATGTTTACAACTTTTTGCATCCTGCCCAAGCGATGACTGATGCTGAGGTTGCGGCGTTTCTCGTAAAAGCAAACCGGCCCAATTTTGACGTCGACCTTTATACAGCTACTCTCAACTACCTGAACCTTGCTGGTCAACAGTATTGTTCTGCATACTCAATTAGTGTTCATCATTGTCACACTTTGATTCTCCCAACTGCTGTTCACTCTCTCCGAAACTACACATTCGAGAATAAAAATTATCACTGCCAAAGCTCCAGAGAATCTTCCAGCCACGTATATTACTACGTTCCTCAGGGAGGTGGTCTCACAGCTACAGGATGTATCACAGGAATTTGGCAGGTTCCCTTGCAGAATGTACTGCAAATGTTCTTTAGGGTGAATCATCATACTGCTCTGTCCAGAGCACAGCAGAAGTGGAATCCATACTCAAAGGCTCCTTGTTCCCTTCTTTGTGCAAACATTGTTTTGCAAGAACTCTCCAATAATTTTCATATAATTGAATCACACCATCTTATCTGCCATCTTGTGGCTCGCAAGCTGAAGAAGGAAAGTTACCCAAATATGTATAGGAAATTTACCAAACCTGTTACTGCGATTGTTTGGTCTCTCGATAGAGGTAGAAAAGGACCTTGAGGTTACTGTTTAGTCTGTAGGTAGATTTTAGCTATTTTTGGAATACTAAGTGTCATGAGTACAACAATTAGCAACAACAGAGGCCATAGCAAGAGACGTTTTTCCTCCATAAAGGTAATTCAACACGATCTTCTCCAAGGCCTCACAAAGTCCTCTTTCGACAAACTCACGAAAGGTATCCAGCAGGGCTCAATCCCGGAAATGCCACCCAAGGACAGGGCCATCTGCTCGCCATTGATGATTTCGACATCACCATATTGGATCGTTTGCCACCCCTGCAAACTGTCTTTCCATACCCATACCGTGAGGCACTGCAATAGCTTTGGGGGTAGACCCACTACCTCTGGTGGTCTACGGGCTCGGATGTCTGCCTCAATGTCAGGGTTGACCAGTACAAATAAGGTGTGGTTTTGGAGGTGACCAGGACAATTAGGCGGCGGAGTTCGCAAGTATTTGGTGCTGTGGTGCATGAACCACTCAGTCCATATATCTTTCCCAGTAACTTTGCGGGAATTGAGATAGGCATACGCATATGCTGTCACGCTCTCTTGAGGAGTGGACCTTTGCTGCTGAGATGGCATTCTTGTGGGGCTGCATACAAATTATGACAATTGACTTTTAAATAAACATGAATCCACATACCCAATGATTGAGTAGCTTGGATCACCAGAATATGCCTGGCGGTATTAGACTCGAGTTCTGGATCATGCAAATTGGTTTCTGTGGAACCAGTAGCCTGAGGTGGGATGACTGGCTGAATTGGAAGTGAAGACTTGACCTTTGGCGTGATGACCACAGTCGTTCCGGCAGAATTGAGGTTCATAAGAACAAGGAGATGAATTTTGCTCTTGCCACTTATAAGGGTTGACAGAGACCTAATTTTGGAAGTGAGTAAAGGCTCTTTGAACACCTGAGAATCGGTACCGCACATACGTCTTGTGGAGGTGTTAAGTTCGGCTCTTGGACCATGTCCTTTGTTTTGGACAAAGCATTGGTTTAACAGGGGAAAAGGGCCTTTATTGAAGGAGATGTCCAAAGTAGATAAAGAAAGGTTGTGGATGAACAGGCTCTTTGTGCAAAAGCAGAGACTCTGAGTCAGAGGCCAGGAAACACTATCATTTAATATACCAGTTGATATAAATGGACATATTGATGACTGATAGACAAATTCAAATATAAGTAGCATGACAATTTGTTAAACACAGTTACCCTCACTCAAAGGGCAATTTTCCTCTTGGCAGGCCTGTAATCCGAATTTTTCTTGTAGCCTCGGTTAAAATACAATACTACTACAAACACCAAAGGGTGCCGTCCTTGAAAGAACATATGTAGGCGCTATAAGAAGACATACCTCTGCGAAGAACATTTGCTTCCTGCAGGTACCGATGTCTCAATTGTCACACTCCTTACCACCACCACCACTACCTTAAACCTGAACTGAGTATCTGAGAAAAAGGAAAACAAACGTTGCCGCACCATTTCACTTGCAATTGCTTTTTGTCTCTTTGTCAACTTATGGCATAAAGACTTTTCTTCTATATTACTGGCACGTCAAAAGAGCTTTTGTTTGAACTGTTCACTGCATTCTAAATAGTATAATCAACCGTTTACTCTGTTCATGAACTCAGAACTGAACAGGTTTCCTGCAAGACCACGTGATATTTTCGAGCTGGCTCTAAAATATCATGTGACCTTACGGGCCGGCCGGCGGCGATTTGCGATGGATAGTGGTGGGAGATACTTGGGGATACTTGGGGAGATATGGAGGGAGATGTTTGGGACTGTATATCCCACATAGATCTGCCTATTAGTAGTAGTTTATTATTTTATGGCAAGTTTTATGCAACAAATTATTCAATCTTTGTGTATACTGTTCATTTATACTACTGGCGCTGAGAGGTCTAAACTGGGGTGAACTTAGAAATGGCTTACACAACCACACCAAACACACACACAACTTATTACTCAGTTTGGGTTTTTAGTTCAGCCAAATAATATTTATTTAAAACTTCAATCTATTCAAGTGCTTCCTTGCTACACTGAGTGTTATTTCACTAAGTGCCTTCCCTTTCAAAGTACAGACTTATTTAAGCTGATCCCCAAGCTCTGAGCTGTCAAACAAATACTATTCCTAAGTCCCTTGGTAAAATCACAAATTAACACAAGTCACAACTGACCAGAGGGTGTCCCTATAACTCAGACAGAGCTCTGACTGCAGCCTAACTGTGGTTTGAAAATAATATTCAAAGTCCTTTCCAAGTCTTTGTCTTAACTTCTCTGCACTCAGTTCACACTGAATCTCTTTCTGTCTCTTTACTCAAGTTCAATTGCTTGTCAATTTCTCTCTGTAAATCCCAGTCTTTATATCAATTCAATCTTTTAGTAGTAGCCTGATAAGGAGCTGCTACACCTGGTGGGGGTAAGAAAGAATGCTTTTCTCTTCATTTCCTTGCCTTTTTATACTCCTAGGTCCTTGAAATTTTCTTAATTAAGGTACCATGGGTTGGTAAGACTCTCTTGGCTTGCCAAGAGCCAAGAAGATAAATCTCATGTTGCCCTTTTAAGCCATAAGTGAGCTTGTAGGTGTTCTCCTGGTTCCTACACTGTCCCCAGGGCTCTATATCATTGTCTCATGGGTCCTCTACCCATATTACACCTTTTCTACATCTTTTATTTAATAAGTAACAGAGGGGAGGGAAGAACGATGCATTCCCGATGAGTGGTTCGACTCTGATGCGCTTTAAGCGCCGGGCGGTCCGTCCGTCCCGCGGTTCAAGTTTGCGGCGTCGTTCCGTATCTCCCCTTTTCTCTTCTCCTCCCGGGTCCTACCGGGTACTTGTATACATGTGGACCATCCCGTAGGTCGGTCCGAATAAATTTTATTATAGGCACGTCGCTAGGACGCGCCCCGCCTTTCTTTTACTGCCGGCGCCGGGCCACTTTGATCCCCGGCGCCTAATTCATCACTAATCGTCTAGTTTCTCTCTGTAGTTCGTTCCAGGGAACCAGTGCTTCGATCCTCTTACTTTAAACGGATATGGGTTCGCATTATGCTTGCCCTCATTCGTCTCTCTTCATCTATTCTAATCCTGTCTTGTATATCCCTGTATAGGACTTTTTGTAGTAGGTAGTATTAATTGAATAGACTTTAGATCTGGCAAGCCTAAATCAATCTAGGTAAATCAATTTGATTGATTTTGAGTTTGTGGGTCAACGATGCATCCTTGCACAGTAATGTAGCCTCTTAAAACATAGTGTATCTCCCTTCAAATGGGTTTCTACATACTAGATACCTGAAGTGGACCTTCAAAGTGTCTAATACATAACGTACCCTAGGTAGTGACGTGACGTGTTTCATGGGGTCTTTTAAATGATGACATTTTCGCTTGAATTTTCGGCGTGTCATCTCCCCCTTACTTAAATCTGAACTGTCCCCAGTTCTTCTTTTTATCTTTCACACCCTTCCCCAAGATACGATGGGTTTTCTCCGGGGTCTGGTCACCACGTCGGCCTATTCTTTTTGCGTGCGGATTTGTTTTCAGCAGTATCTTTGAGCCGCAGTAAGTTTTACGCCCTCTAAGTCATTTTCTTTGAGTATTTAAGACTTTTCAGCGACTTTTCCATGGCCCATTGAATCTTGCCTCCCAACTTCTCGCTGCTCGCTACTAAACTCGTCTATCCAAGATGTCTACGCCTGCTGCTATGTCTAGTCCAGAGTATTTGGCTCTTAAAGCTGAGATTCTCTCGGCCTTTCAGGAATACAACAAGAAACTCGCTGAGTCTTCCGGATATGCCTCCAACTTTTATTCTTTTGCTGGAATGGCTACGGATATGTGCGAGAAGACTGTGCGTGACTGTCTTTTTCCTCTTTTATAGTCTATTCACCAATCGTCTCTCTTTTAGGCTTGTTTCCTTCCTGCAGAGTACTGTGTTCATTTCCTCGCAGACAAGGAATTCCACCCGCCCTTCTTCAAGATTCGTATCCTTGACTTGGTCTCCTCGCTTAATCATTTTCTCGTTTGCCTCTGATCCTCGGCTCTGGTGATCGTGTTATCATATTCATAATCACTGATCCAATCAAACTCAAAATTAACTTCTTCTGAAATTATTTTGGACTCTTCGGAACTAACATCTTTCTCGCTGGGCTCTGGCCCTTGAACAATTCTTTCGAGTTCCTCGGGAGTAAGTCCCGTAAGTGTAGATAGATTCTCGGGAAGTGTAATTTTATGCCGGGCGTTGTAAGGCCTGACCCGAAATGGTGAGATCTTGTTTTGAAAAACTGATCCATCCATTTCGGCAACTACATAAGCTCCTCCCTTGGTCTTTCTAATAATTATGCAGGGGCCCCACCATCTTGGCATCATTTTAGCATTAAGGGAGTTCTCCACTTGTGAATTTCTCACTAGTACAAGGTTCCCTGGTTTGAAGTCAAAGCTTTTGATAGTGTGAGCATGCATCTTCTCATATCTTAGTGTTCTTTCTCTCTTCTCATGGTCTATGGAACTCATTATATCTTTAACATGGTCTGCATGCAGAGACAGAGCTCTGGCTCTAAGTCCAATTAACTCAGTAGTACTAAGTACATGTCCTGGCACTTGCATGAGCCAAGTTGCTTGCATGATGTCAAAGGGGAGGACTGGGTGTGCTCCTGTCATGGCAAAGAAGGGGGAACAACCCAATCTCTTTCTAACAGTAATTCTATCAGCCCACATCACTTCTGAGACATGGAAAGCCCACTTAGATTGGATACCATTGGCAGCCTTGTAAAGGGCCTGTCTGACATCCCAGTGTGGTCTCTCTATCTTCCCATTAGCTTGTGAATTATAGGGAGCAATCCTAATCCCTTTGATTCCATATCTCTCTGACAAATATTTAAGTGCATTTACAAATGGTGGACCATTATCTGTGTAGATTACAGCTAGACACCCCCATCTGCATATAATGTCCTCAAACATCCAATCACCAATTGCTTTTCCAGTTTCTTTCTGGAGTGCCCTCCCCTCCATCCAACTTGAAACATGGCACCTGCCATGCACAAAGTACTTTTTATTATTTGACTTTGGCATATGCATAGTGTCTGCATGAAGGACTTGTAAAATAGAAGGGGTGGATGTAAGCTTAGGCGGGGTCCTAATCAATTCTTTCAATCTTTCCTGACACAAGTGGCATGTCTTCACATACCAGTTGGCATCTCTATCTAGTTCAGGCCACCAGAATCTCTCAGATAACAAAGCTTTAGTGGCAAAGACACCCCTGTGCCCAAGACTATCATGAGCCGCTTTCATCATTGACATTCTGTGTTCCTTCCCCACAACTAGACAATGTTTACCCTCAATATCCCTTTTGTACAACTTGTCATCTTTCAAGAAGAATTGTCTGGCAAATTGTTTGAAGTTCAAATAGTGGTTCTCATTGTCTTTCACAAAATCTGGCTTCCAAGCAGGGTCTTTTAACCAGGTCCTTACACTGAGGAGCCTGTTGTCCTGCTCTTTACCTCTCTCTGATCTGTGTCCTTCTTCATACTTTTCCTCGCTAATATAAGGCTGTGGCTTGACAGCCTGTGGAAGGGCTGCAAGCAAAGGTGCAGTGGAGGTATCCTCCTGTGCAATCTTTCCTCTCAAAAACTGTTCTTTCATACTAGCATCCTCTGCAGTTTTCACAAAGTCTTGTACAGACTCCGCAATTTCATGAAGGAAACCAGTACGGGTATCAATCTCATCTTTAAACTCTTCCCAGGGGATGGTGGTATCTATTCCACCTTCAAAGGAGAAAGTGCAAGACTTCTCATCCGCCTGATACTCCAGCTCAGGGTTATAATACACTTCATCTCCAATTTCCCAGTCTCTTCTAGACAATCCATCAGATCCATGTAACCTTCCTGGAATATGTCTAAGATCAAAGTGGTACATCAGGATCTGTTCAATCCACCTGTTGATGGCCGCGTTTGGCACCTCATCAGGGTGTTGGATCATCCCCTTAATGAATTTTGCATCCACCTCAACTTTTAAATTTCTAATTCCAAAGAGCCAATACTTACAAGCAAATAAGGCTCTGTATAGACCATACAACTCTCTCTTAGGTTGTGAAAACCTGGCTTCCCTGTCATTGTAGGTGATGGACCCAAATCTCGCGTAATGCCTTTTTCGGGTCTCATCATCCTGTTGTGCAATGTAGAATCCCACTCCCTTAAAGGAACTATCAACCGACAGAATTACAGGTTCTGGACTAGTATAGTCAATTTTCCTAAGTGCAGGGGACTCCCTAATTGCCTGCTTCAAGTTATCCATAGCTTTCTGCTGTTCAGACGTCCATTCAAAGGGCACCCCCTCCTTTCTGAGTCTATTGATAGGTTCTGCAATTTTTGCATAGTTCTTGACAAACATTCTACAGACCCCAGTCGTTCCTAAGAAGCTCCTGACATCAGAGATATTTTTACAAGGTCCCCATCTCTCAATAACTCCCATCAAGTCTGGGTCTACAATTCTTCCCTCATAGCTACATCTGTATCCAACAACTTTAAACTCTGAACAACAAATGCTTGCTTTAAATCCAGAGAAGGTACCTCCACAGTACTTTACTCTTTGAACTACTCTATTCACATTCTGAAAGTGCTCCCAGACAAATCTGCGTATACCAGGATTTTCAGGGATAGTTTCATATCCTCCATTAGGTAATTCATACCTTGTCTTAGGACCCTTAATTGGAACATCATCAATGTAAGGTCTTGTGACATGGGGGATCTCTTCTCTCAACATATAGGTAACATCATCATGGAATATAGGGACTGAATTGGTCCAACCCATGGGTAAGGTGGTTAACCTAAGTGCTCCATAAGGCGTCTGGAAAGTTGTCAAGTCCCTAGATGACTCTGCTAGTGTCCTCTCATCATAACCCACATACATATCTAAGATTGCTCCACAGGAGTAGCCAGCAAATTGTTCTGCTAACTCATCTGTTGCAGGAGGTAATCCAGAGTGTTGTATGGTAACTGCATTCAATGGCTCTAAACTCTGTACAATCCTTATTGACTTTCCATCTTTCTTGAGAACTCCAAACCATCTTGATCTATAAGATGAGTTTGAAGGTTCAAACACTCCTGCCTCCATCTTAGTCCTAACAACTTTACATACTTCATCATAAGTACCAGGGGGAATTGGAATATTCTTCTGGACCCAAGGAGTATGAGGGACTACAGGCATTTCTACAGGTGGGAAGAAGTCCTCTCTGAACTTTCCCCTCTCTTCATCATTCCATGCAAATCCTTTTTCTTGCACCATCATAAAATGATGCAACAACTTTCTCTCTTCTGGCCATAGAAAATCCTCGGAATGAGCATTGTCTATGACCTCCTTCCTCTCCTGAGTATACCTCCCAGTAGGTGTGAAATCTGGAGGATTCCTGCTAAGTTCAGGCATATCCTTCAATGGATCTCCATCTATCTTTCTCACTATCCTGAAGTGTTGAGGAAGTTCACCAACAATTGGTCTAACTTTCTTGGCAACAGGCTTGTATTTATACACAGGATGAACAGGCTCTTTTGGGTTACAACCCAGAGTGGGTAAGGAATCAGAAACTGAGGAATAGAAACTCTTCTGGGTATCATCAACTGTTTTTGTCTTTTTGATATTTTCTATTCTTTTTAGTGTCCCAAGGGACTTAGTCTTTTTAAATGTTTTTGGCACCTTAATGGACTTAAAGAAATTATCAATTGTTTTTGGTTTTTCCACTTTTTCCCCATTTTCTCTAGGTTTTCTCAAGTGAGGAGGTCTATCATCGAGTTCAACTTCCACGGTTTGGTAGGCATATTGACTGTCAGACGGAACTCCCACGCTTGGCTTTTCTTCTTCATAGGTATCATGCAAGAAATTATACAGGGTAAATTGAGCCTCTTTATCATTCTGAGTTGCATGCAAGGACTTAGCCAAGTAAGCGTTTCTCAGTTGTACAGGAGAAAATCTTTCTCTTTTGGGTAGACAATAGTCCTGAATTGTTATATTCATAGACTTGTCAATTTCAAAGATGACTGCTACCTCTCCTTGATCTTTCTCTATCAAATCCTCAAGGTTAACAGAAAACCCTCCACCTTTTCTTTAGTGTCTGAGTTCTCTCTTGCCATCTTTATCTCCTCTCTTACATTCTCCTTGATGTTAACATCTGGTGGCCTTTTTGTCATAATCGCAGCAGTTCCTCTTGCAAAGGTAGGTATGGTTAACCTTCTACTAGTCATTGGATCATTCAAGGTCACTATCTGTCTTCCATCAGCATAATTCTGAATTTGAGTTTGCATCAGAGTGTCAAAGGGCCTTCCTAAAAGTACATCATAGGCTGGGGATCTGATGACATGTACTTGTAATAATACAGTCATATCTCCAAACAGGAATGGTACATTCCTTGCCAATCCTAAAGATTTGTCTAAGCTCTTATTTGCACTCTGCATGTAAATCACAATATCAGGGTCCCAAACTAAACTCGACTTCTCAGCTTGATTCTGAGATATGGATACAATCTGTGAACCAGAGTCCAACAGACACTCTACATGATTTCTTCCATTCAAGAGTGGGTAAATAGACCTTAGACTTTGTGAGTCAGAGGCTACCACTATTTGTTTGGGTTTCTCTTCTGGACTTAGAGCTTCTAGGTATTGTAGAACAACATCACCAACCACATAGGCAGACACAGTCTTTCCATTGTTGGATTTAGCTTTCTCCACTTTTTCCCAAGTCACAGTAGGTAAGTTTTGGACATCTATGGCACTGTGATCTAGACTGATCCCTTCAAACTGGGACTTGACTAGGGCAGGCGCATTCCTTACTGGCACCTTCTGTTGACTAACTCTAACTTTCAACTCTTCTCTAATAGGTTTGGCCGCAGCCAAGAGTTCACTAGTTTTGAGAGTGACTTCACTGTCAAGAATCTTTTCTACAATGGTGCGCACATTTCCAGATTTCTCTATCGGTGCAACAAAATTATAGGCAGGCTCCTTGTCCTCTACTTGGTGAAATCTCTCGCTTGCTTTCTCATCACTTGACATCCCTAACACTGGGAGTTCAGACACATCTTTCACGTTTAGAAACGGGTTTGCTGGTATTTCACTAATTTCAAAATCAAGATCACCATCTTTTGATTTTGACACATCTCTTCTTTTATTTATTACAGGTACAAGGGGAACAGAAACATAAGCTTTATTTGCTGGAGGAGAATGGTTCTCAGAGGACTTGGTCACAGCTTTGGTCCTAATCATTGAACTCTTCATTTTTCCTGCTGCTCACGTTCTTGCTGCCTCCGAGTTTGAACAAAGGCTTCTAACTCCTTCAAAGTTGGCTGAACGGACTCTGTTGTACAAGTTGTGTCATAGGATTGACATTACTCATATTATTTTGAGATCCCCAGTTCATGCCGTTATTAGGGGTGAACTGACTCTGGTTCAAAAACTGGTTCATGGGAATTCCCATGGGGTTCACATACTGAGTTCCAGGTGGAGTCCATCCAACTTGTGAAAATTGACTCTGTTGAGTGGGCATAGCATAACTCTGCTCATATGCATTATACATCTGAGGCTGAGGGTTTTTCATACTCTGCAACTCTTTTTCTAACTGAGCAATCTTCATTTCTCTGGAGTCTAACTGATTACTTAGATAAGTGGACATAGTAGCAGTGTTGATCATTCCCGGTACATGCATGGGAGTACTCTGTACTAAGTTCACAGATCTCTCCTTCTGTCCTTTTCACAGACAGCACCAACCGGCTCTCTTGGAATAGGAAAATTTCCTGGTAAGCGGACTCTGCCATTCACCAGAATAATTCTACCCAATTCTAATAGATCTGCCCTATGCGAACACTCATCTCTCATATGACCTTCTTCATTACAAAAAAAACAAGCCCAGCGAGTCTGGGGATCACTTTGCGGAGGTCTGTTATCTCGATTACTATATCCCCCAGAGGTCCTTTGGTTGGAGTACTGACTTGTTTGTCCAGAACTCCTCTCCACATTACTCTGTTGAAATGTTCTCAAGAGATCATCCATCTGCTTGGAGTTCTCCTGTCTTAACTCATTCTGACTTATTTTGATGGTGTCCAAAAGAACTGCCATCTTTTCTGACATCAAATCTTTCATTTCCTGTTGCAGGTTCTCTGACTTTACTCTATTTCTAGCTTCAGATGAAGAGTTGTCTTTGGGTTTATCATAGGTTGGGGTATAAATCCCTGGCATTGTTCCCCTAACTATCTCTTCACCTTGTCTAATTACATCATCAATCTCATACAAATCATCCTGTCTTGCTTTCTGACCCACAGGAACTTTCCTGCTTTTTCCTTTTAAGTGCAAAGCAGAAAAAATTGCGGTCCTGAAGCCTGCCTCCAAAGCTCCTGTGAATTTCTCCACAAGTTCTCTGTTTGTAACAAGAGGCGCAATTTGTACTGCTGCACCAGCCAAGGCCGGTGGGTTCAACTCTAGCGTGATTGCTCTAAACTTTCTGATAAGTGACAAGTACTCATCCAAGTCTGTGCTATCAATATTTTTGTACTTCTTGAACAATCTATTCAACTCTCTTATAGTTCCTCTTTCTTCATCTGAGGCACCTGGGTAGCTGGCAAGAACTGCTCTCTTGAACTCCTCAAATGTCTTAGTAGTGTCAGAAGCTTCAGGCAAAGCCTTCCACTCCCAAGACACACTTCCATCTGGGTATCTCAGACTCCACTTTCTCTTTTCATCCTGGTCAGTCACTGAACAGTCACTGAACAGATTTTCTAACTCTTCAAAATATCTTCTGACTTTTAAAGGGTCATCAGTCCCTTCAACAGTTAGAGCAGGAGCATCCCTGGTACCAGGTCTTGGCATAGAAGGACTCATTCTGACTATCTGATTTTGTAATGGCAAGTTTGTGTTTGTAGGTTGGTTTGAAACTGGAGACGTAGGTCTAGTTCTCTGAGTGTTCAAGTTAGAATTAATTCTTCCTTGTGTTGCACTTGTAGCTAAATTTCTAGCTCTTTGGGCAATTGAGGGCGAAGTTCCTTCAAGTCTCGAAGTGCTCTGAGAGGGCCTTGTGCTAGCAGACTGTTGGTTTTCAAGTTGTTGCTTTGCCTTAGCAGAAGCGCGGGTATGAACTCGGTCACCAATAGTGTTAGATAACACAGTTGTTCTCTGTCTCTTTTGGGTTGGCTGTGGTAGGCCTTTTTATATCAAGCAAGTGATAAATGTATAGGTCCAAAAAAATAAAATCTGGGCTGCTAATACCCTCGCGGTGGGCTCCAGATGAGAGGTCTAAACTGGGGTGAACTTAGAAATGGCTTACACAACCACACCAAACACACACACAACTTATTACTCAGTTTGGGTTTTTAGTTCAGCCAAATAATATTTATTTAAAACTTCAATCTATTCAAGTGCTTCCTTGCTACACTGAGTGTTATTTCACTAAGTGCCTTCCCTTTCAAAGTACAGACTTATTTAAGCTGATCCCCAAGCTCTGAGCTGTCAAACAAATACTATTCCTAAGTCCCTTGGTAAAATCACAAATTAACACAAGTCACAACTGACCAGAGGGTGTCCCTATAACTCAGACAGAGCTCTGACTGCAGCCTAACTGTGGTTTGAAAATAATATTCAAAGTCCTTTCCAAGTCTTTGTCTTAACTTCTCTGCACTCAGTTCACACTGAATCTCTTTCTGTCTCTTTACTCAAGTTCAATTGCTTGTCAATTTCTCTCTGTAAATCCCAGTCTTTATATCAATTCAATCTTTTAGTAGTAGCCTGATAAGGAGCTGCTACACCTGGTGGGGGTAAGAAAGAATGCTTTTCTCTTCATTTCCTTGCCTTTTTATACTCCTAGGTCCTTGAAATTTTCTTAATTAAGGTACCATGGGTTGGTAAGACTCTCTTGGCTTGCCAAGAGCCAAGAAGATAAATCTCATGTTGCCCTTGTTAGCCATAACTGAGCTTATAAGTGTTCTCCTGGTTCCTACACTGTCCCCAGGGCTCTATATCATTGTCTCATGGGTCCTCTACCCATATTACACCTTTTCTACATCTTTTATTTAATAAGTAACGGAGGGGAGGGAAGAACGATGCATTCCCGATGAGTGGTTCGACTCTGATGCGCTTTAAGCGCCGGGCGGTCCGTCCGTCCCGCGGTTCAAGTTTGCGGCGTCGTTCCGTATCTCCCCTTTTCTCTTCTCCTCCCGGGTCCTACCGGGTACTTGTATACATGTGGACCGTCCCGTAGGTCGGTCCGAATAAATTTTATTATAGGCACGTCGCTAGGACACGCCCCGCCTTTCTTTTACTGCCGGCGCCGGGCCACTTTGATCCCCGGCGCCTAATTCATCACTAATCGTCTAGTTTCTCTCTGTAGTTCGTTCCAGGGAACCAGTGCTTCGATCCTCTTACTTTAAACGGATATGGGTTCGCATTATGCTTGCCCTCATTCGTCTCTCTTCATCTATTTTAATCCTGTCTTGTATATCCCTGTATAGGACTTTTTGTAGTAGGTAGTATTAATTGAATAGACTTTAGATCTGGCAAGCCTAAATCAATCTAGGTAAATCAATTTGATTGATTTTGAGTTTGTGGGTCAACGATGCATCCTTGCACAGTAATGTACCTCTTAAAACATAGTGTATCTCCCTTCAAATGGGTTTCTACATACTAGATACCTGAAGTGGACCTTCAAAGTGTCTAATACATAACGTACCCTAGGTAGTGACGTGACGTGTTTCACGGGGTCTTTTAAATGATGACATTTCGCTTGAATATCGGCGTACAGCGTAATTCGGCCTGTCATCGTCTTCTTTGCCAATTCCCAGGTCCCTGGCGATGGAGTTCTGAGGTGCATCTGCTAGGGAGGCTTGAATAAGGGCCAGAAAGTCAAATCCAGGGGGAGCCGTAAGGGGTTGGACTCGCTGCAGAGCCTAGAATTAATACGCGGGGCTCTGAGAACCCAAGCCCGCTGCCTACCAAGTGATTTAATAGGAAGATCATGTATTTAAATGAATCGCATCTAGGATGGAATATAAACCTAATCAGCTCGTCGATGTGGGGAAAAAAAGGAAGGGAACTAGGCCGCAAGCCCCGCGCTTATCATTTAGCCTGGAGGACGCAATTAGGTCCGATCGGGTCTGAACCAGTAGCCCTGCGTCCTCGAGAGCATATCCTGAAGATCGCGGAGCTTCCTAGGCATGTCTCTGCGCGTCTAATGTTACCCTGTCTGCCCCAGAGGGGATCCGGAACTGGGTTCCAATTCGCGACTCCGGGGTTTGGGACACCTTTAAACGCGTGGAAAATAGGGATATAATAGCTTTAAATAAAAGAGACATACCTTAGGTTAACTAGGAGAAAACTTATAGAAGGAGGCCAAGATAGAGGTTGAAGAAAGAAGATCAACGGAAATTAGCGCCCTGATACGCGCACACGTGATGGGCGCCAATTCCAATTACCGCCCCGCTTCTCAAACGGTGTAGCTGCCGGGACATCTATCTAAAGGGCGCATACTACAATGGAGCTATAGCCTATACCAATTAAAACCGCAGTGCAGGGTCTATACCCTAGCGTTGTAATTCATTCTTACGCGGCGTTTTAGCCTTGGATGCAGCGTACCCTCAGGTTGGATTCAGTTGAATTATTTACAAATTATTTCCTACCATTCAAACAGAGAAATAATTCATGGGGGGGCGCAGTGTATCAGGTCAGTTTTGAGACAAGGATCAAGAATCCAGTGCTCTAGCTTGAGTTCAGCACCACCCCCTCCTCCAACCGCTGGGGGCGGCGAGTCAGTGCAAACATTTGCCTCCTTAGACACAAGGTACTCTCCATCTCCGGTTTCTATGCCCTCTTTCCGCTGCTCTTCCTCTTCCCATTGCCTATGCGCTTGGTAGGGTTTGAAGGTCCAATCCAATTCAGTTTATTTACCAAAAATTCAATGAATCATGAATTGGACCGGTCCATAAAAAACCTAAATCTGCATGAACCATGGACCTGCACTGGTCCAATTCATCCTGGTTCATGCAGTTTAAATCAGTGCAAATTTAAACTGGTGCAGACCGGTTTAAACTGATTTAAACTGCACATGCATGAAAGATATTTAGATATGTAACAAGTGAGACCATGTAAGAAACTACTATAAAACAATATAAAACATTCAATATATGCTCTAGGCTGCCTTACACTGCTCTTTTACCATGCAGAAATGCTTTCCAGGTTTGGCAGTCATTGGTCATCTGTTAAAACAGACCACGGATAGTGTATTGTATCATGTCAGGCTCTCAGACTTGTTGCATGGTACTGTTCAATAGGTTATGAGTAGTCTTTCCAGTCTTGTATTAGCTTATTGCTTGAGACCATTAGAAAATATGAATTTTATTGATCAAAATTGGAGAAAATATACTCATTTATCTAAATTATTTTTGCTATGTGGCTGTACCAGTTTAGACCGGTTTAAACTGATTCTTTGTGGTTCACTTTTTTTTCTGAGATTTTGATGAACCATGAACTGGACCAGGTTTAAATCATGGACCGGTCCATCTATCATCAGTTCATTTTGCAGTTCAGTTCAGTGCAATTCATCAGTTTTTTTGCAGTCCATTGAATTGGACCTTCAAACCCTAGCGCTTGGGCCATTTTTGCCTTGTATTCTGGATTGAGGTACCCATTCAGGGCTAGCAGCTCTTGGTCAGAGTATGAAGGAACGTATCCTCGTTTAAAGCTGTAATGCAACAGCCGTGAAGACCTGTGCTGATCTTCATGAAGGAAACGACGGTTATCATCACGCCGGAGCCTAGAGTAGTCAACCCACGAAGTGGTGCTGCGTCCATCTGGCCGCACAAGGACTGCAAACCCACTGTGTGTAGCAAAGTCGACTTTGACATCCAAAACTGTTAGAGAAATCAGGTGACCAGGATCAAGGAGTACCTTGTCCCAAATCAAGTGACCTTGAAACAGGAGGGAAATGAATGTTGACACTAGCTGGGATTTAACCAGCGACCACACAGTACTCTAGACTGGTGCTCTAACCAACTGAGCTATAGTGCCGATGGTTAGAGTATGGATGTTAAGCCATATATCACTATGAGGATTGTTAGTCACTCAACTGGCCCACATTCATGTTGTACTGAAGCGGTTAGTCTTAGTACTAGAATGATGTAACCAGGGTCCAATTGCTAATGCCAACAAAAACTGTGCAGCAAAGTCCTTTTATTATGTTGACCGGTTTGTATCCCCCCCACTGATCCAGCTCCGTCCCCCAACAACGCAGACACGAAGATCCTTCCAAGGTGATGCGCCGGTGTGAGGAGTTATGGGTAGTGAGCCATTTGGCTTCAAATTTGGCGAAAGTTTGGTCAGATCAAGGTGCTTGGCGGTTCATTCTGAGAAAAATGTAGCAGAGTGCTCTGCAAGAAAGGGTGGGTTCTCTTTACAAACCTCGCCAAGAGCGGTAAGGTTGGGCTGATAACGTAGACAATTATGGTCAATGTTCAAGACCAGCTCTAGCTCCGGTATCCACACCTCAACATGTTTTGTATTGCTTGCGCTAACAAAGCCCTCCAGCCCGGCAATAGGAACTAGTTTGATCTCGACTGTGCAGACAACGGAGTTTGGTATCTGTAAATGCTGCACACCTTTGATGGGAGGAACACTTTGGCAAATTTTGACTAGGTCCCTGACAGTAAATTTTTTTTGGAGGTGTACCATCGGGACTGCTATTTTCCCCGTATAAAGATGCCACCTCGCAGAACAAAGGGTGCACTTTGTCCACGATATATGTAGAAGACCTTATACCTTGGCCATATCCAAGGCCGACCTCGACATTTTCCCCAGGAAAAAGCTCCAAGAGCTAGGCGGAGGCACGGTTTTCATAAATGAACACTCCGGCTCTAGACAGCAAGCCCTGAACCCTTGAAGGAATTTCTTGGAAATCTGGGTTGCACGTGAAAGATTACTGATCTTTTGACGCACAATAGCCAGCCCTCGGTAAATCTCTTGGTCATATAGGAAAGTTTTCTTCTGGTGCTCACAGGTCAAGGGATCGTTACAGCCTGGGCCTGAGATACAGGTAGTATGAGCATTTCGAGGAAACCGCGTATGGATTTCGGACGTGGTTCCCGCGCCATTTATCCAAAGGTGAGGGTGAGAAGACCTTTTCCCTCGAAATGCATGGGCGGGGTATGAGAGTTTTTTCCTTTTGCAAACGGGAGTTGCATTGTGCCTGTTCCTTTTGCTTCTGAGAGCAACTGCATCAGACGCTTCTGATTCAGACCTAGTTCCGTGAGTAGACTTTGTAGGTTGTTCGGATTCTGGTCTGGGTGTTTGAGGTAAGAACAGAACCAAACATTCTTCTTCCAAGTTCATAGCCTCTCTGTTGCCAGCCACAATGACTCCAGGGTCTCCACAATATAGCCCACTCCTAGAAACTACCCACGTATCGGGCTGGAGTGATTGTACGATTTTCTATCTTACAATGCAGGCGCGCGCCGGCACAACCTTATCACAATAATATCACGTGACATTTTCGAGCTGGATCCCAAATATCATGTGGTATTGCACTCATATAGATAGAGCCTCGTCTAGCCGCGGTGTCAAGGATGTAGGTGTAAGGTTGGGATAAGTGTAATCCAGACCGCATAGATATACACGGCCCAGAGTACTGGTACATAAACTGCCTGTGGTCCCATAAAGGAAACGGCCGGTCCCTGTACCAGCACAGGCAGCGAGCTCGACTCCCGAAAGGTAGACTGACATCAGGAAAATACCCCCCCTACTCCAGCAAGCTTAGAGAGGCTAGGGCTCCTCTAGCGACTTGAAAGCCTCTAAGTTGGACAGGACACTTGAGCTGCCAGAGACTGAGTTCACAAGGTTACTTTTACTCAGGCTGGCCTCAAGCTCACTCGAGTCACTCAAGTCATACTCAAGTTCACCAAGTGCACCTGGGTGGTCTCCTAGGGCTACTCAGGTAGGCTTTAAAGCCACCTCAGGCCACACTCAAGTTCACCAGGTGCACCTGAGTGGCCTCCTAGTGCTACTCAGGTAGACCTCAAAGCCACCTCAGTAGGCTGAAGGCATCTTCAAGTTCACCCAAGTCTCACTTGGTTTATCCTAAGTCAACCAAAGTCCACTTGAGACAAGCCCAAGTCTGTCCCCAGCTCATCTCAAGTTTGCCTCAGTCAATCATGAGTAAGCCCAGGCATAATAGAAGTACGCTTCAGTATGCTTCAAGTACAGCTAAAGCACAGCACAAGCTTACATGAACATACTCAAGCCACTGCAAGCAAACCAAAGATTAAATATCTCAAATAATAAATCAAAATCAACAATTGTATTGCAGCATCTAACTACCTAAGTACTTTGACTACATACTGAAATTAAATAATGATTAAAGCAACAAGCTAAGATACCCCCAATAAATACAGAAGCAAGACATATTAAAAGAAAGAAAAGACTGACAATGTTTTATAAAAAAGAGAGATTGTTTTGATCAAAACAAATCACAGCACTCCAAGTTCTCAAGAGTGAAGAGGTGAAGAGCGAGGTGGTGATGAAGATGGGAGAGGTGAAGGACCTCTATTGTCAACAGGAGCAGCAACAGTGGTGGCCTCCAAACTTCAATGTCAACTTCGGTGAGGTCATCAGCTTCCGCATCAAGCAAAAATTCCTTGTTTGACTGTGTCCTAACAAGATACTGTTATAAGAACATTACTAAACAAAAAAACAATCACTTACAAGATCAGCTTGTACAGACTAGTGGCAAAGTTATTGGCCCATTTAGGAGCTTTGTTGGCAATGCGGTTGAAGGAAGAAAGATGGAAACAATAGCTATAGCACATATCAGCAACAAAGGAATAAAATAGACAAGTGAACATATCGTGGTCTAGCTGTATCAGAAAACTCAACATGTCTATAGACACCTTCAACATATTCATTAAAGAATGCTCAATCTACAATTATGTCAGTACAAATCAATAAAAGAGAAAGCAACGTATGATATACTTACAAAGTAATCATCAAGCAATTGTGGTTGGAGCAATCTTCCTCACATTGACTATTTCCCTAAAGATTTCTATGTTGGCACCACCTTTGGTAGCAAAAACCTCAAGGCAAAGGATGTGGGCAATGCCTTCACAGCCAAATGGAAGCTTGGTATTATAGGTTTTGTTCTGTAAGGAAATGTTAGAAAAGAAAAGACAGCGTAAAATATCTTACATGAATGTCAACTTTGCCATACTTGTAATGACCATCCTTCAACAGCCAGCCCACTAATTCCTTGACCTCAGTGGAATTCATCTTCCCAGGCAATCCAAAGTGAGTAGCAACCCACTCCCTGGCCTTTGCCATACAGTTGGTAAAAAACCCACTGCGCGCGTAGCCTAGCTGTAGATAAATGAATAGAGTTTCTAAGAAAAGGAGAACAAAATACACCCACAAATTGGACCAGCTCTTGCTGGGTATTGACACTCTGAGCCAGAACTCTAGCAAAAACTTCAACCATATCATCTTCACCCTTGTAGTCCTTGGCCAAGTCTTGAAGTATCTCCATATTGTAGCCATGCTTGTCCGAAGGAAACGGTTGCTGAGTTGCTGTTGCACAACGATTCATCCTCTTGCCCAGGATAGCTAAACGACGTGTCCTGGGCGTAAAGTGTTTTTCGGTGATCTTACCACCTTGTCGGCAAGAAGGCGGCGTGAGGGGATCCGAAGAGACACTGGAATGAGAGCGAGAGCTTTTGGCGGGTGAGCTGCCCAGAACGAGGCGCGCACAAAGGCGGTTTGAAGCCTTTTTGGAAGGCGTTGAAGGAGGGGAGGACACTTGTATCTGAAGCTAATTTGAGAATGGATACGGTAACGAAAAAATAGAATACTTACCTGGTTGGACGGCAAATCCACTTCCATATTGTCGTTGTTGTTGTGGCCAGCGACAATGCCAGGGGCATCATTGTCTTCGTCCTCATCATTGCCGTGACACTCTGCTTGACGGTGCTCATTGTCAGAGCCACTGCCTAAAGTTGCACAAGAGCATAAGGTCTGGTAGTAGAAAAAAACAGTTACACATACCTTCGAAGGTTTCCTGGAATAACAGAGCATCTGGGTCCTCGTCAAGAGGACCATCCAGATCTTGGTCATCCTGTTCCTCTTCGTCAAGAGGAGGAACTGGGCTATCGCGTTGACCATCAAGTCCTTCAAGTTCTTGGCCGGCAGTGTTGTCATTGTCGTCGTCATCACCTTGGGCCTCTCGCATGGCCCTAGCACGTTAGACTGGTCCTGGATGCTGCGATATGGAATGCTTGATGTGATAATGTAAAACTGTCCTGTACGTACGATAACTAATAGACTATCTAGTGCCTATGCCAAGCAAACCCAAACAATGATCAAGATAAGATAGCGCCTAGCACTGTACCCTACTCCATGTGCCCCCATTTAAAAACGGCGGCGCCCTCGTCGCCCCTGAAACTGTACTACCCCAACTCTCTCAACCGAATGACCTCCTTCTGCTCCTTCTCAAGCTCCGTTCCCTCCCTTGGCGTAAAATTCCGCAGCCTCCGAGCCGAGAACTCCTTTCCTTTGATCAACGTGCCCTCTGTCGTTTCCAGGACGTACGAGTTTACATTTCGGCTGAAAACCCGGTAAGGCCTCGACCACTTGGGTGTAATTTTCCTAATCGCCTTGAACGTGTAATCCAGATCACTCCGATACACCTGAACCAAATCCCCCTTCTCGAAAACCGTCTCCTTGTCCTCTTTTCTTAACAGCCTTTTGTCGAATACCTGCTTACTTCTCACCGCATGCTTTACCATCTCACTGTATCCATCCAGCTGCTGCTGAGCCACGTACGCGGCCTGCGCAATTGCGTCCCGAGTTGGCAAGACTGAAGTAGCATCCTCCAGGGGGGTCTTCGCTGTATTGACCACTACACCCATCATTAGTTCGTTCGGCGTGAACCAAAATGCTGGCAGAATCCGGTTGTTCAGGATTTGCAGAGCCTCGTCCAGATGATCCGGCCACTGGTCGGGCAGCGAATCCTATGACATGGCCCTAAACTCTTCAGTATCCTCCCCCAGTTGCGGGGTGCACAACCTCTTCAGGACATGGAGAAGAATTTTGTTTGTACCTTCCACCAGCCCATTGACCCATGGCGAGTAAGCCGCGATGACATGGTGCTTCACCCCCCACTTCTCACAGAACACGTCGACCTCTTTCCCTGTGAAGTGTGACCCCCCATCGGTCATGAAAGTTTCCGGCGGAACATACCCGTTAAAGATAATTCCTAGGCTATCCGTTGTTGTCTTCATGGATCCCGCTACCTTGTATTTGTGCGCCCATGCCCTCTGGGAGAACGTGTCAAGATACAGTCCCACCATCTTGTACCCCCCTTTTCCCTTGGACATCGACAGGTAGTCGCCAACTAGGAGCTCGAATGGGTGTCTGCGTGTGATCGGGTTCAGTAGTGCGTGGATGTGAGGCGTGCCAAAGTTCTTGCATATCGAGCAGTCCAGGATTGCCGCAACGATGGATTCGTCGAGCTTCGGGCTCCAAACTCGATCTAGCAGCGCCAGTTTCACCTTGTCCCTGCCCCAGTGACCCTCCTTCCCATGTTCAATCCTGGCTAGCTCCACCGCCTCTTTCTTTGTTATGCACTCTACTCGCGCCCTGTCTCTCACCCTCGCATTGCCCCCTACCTTCCACAACCTTCCGCCCTCCACCATATATAATGCGGCCTTATGGGCTGCCTTTTTCTTTTCGTCGACACTAGCTGTACCTTCCAGCACCCTCAGCGCCTTGATCGCCTCTAGGAAGACCAACTCGTCGCTGAATCACAACTCCAACCTCGTCCAGTCGCTATCCTCCCTCTCCACTAAGACACTGTCGGCCTCTGCGACCCCGAAAACATCGTTGACAAGCCCTGTGACAGCCTCCCAATCCTCGCTAACGCTCCATTCGCTGCCATCCCCTTCAACTCGCTCCTGATCTTCCCACATTCTACTCAAGCCGTCGGCGACGACATTGAGCTTACCTGGGATGTGCCGCACATCCACTATCTGGTGAGCCAGAATGCCATCCCTCCACCTTGCATGAGCTGGGTTCATTTTGTCGCTGATCAGCACATCCCGCAAAGCCTGACAATCAGTTTTTGATTTCAACTGGGAATCCCCAGATCATGTCGGAGAACTTGTCCAGCCCAAACTTCAATGCTGCGAACTCCAAGAGGAAGGGTTTGTAATTTTGCTCTGACGTTGAAGTCCGTTTTGACGCGAATCCGACAGGATGTATTTTCTGGGTAGTTACCCCATTCGGCTGCACCACTTCGAAACGCTGTGCTACCACTGCCGCAAACCCTTCCTTGCAACCATTGGTGGTAACAATGAAGCTGGACCCGTCCCATTTCGGTGCTTTGAGTACTGGCTCAGACACAATGGCTTTTTTCAAGGCTAAGAAGGCTTTTGTGTGTTCATCCTTCCACCTGTCTACCAGCTTGAAGGACCGCATTGCGTTTCTATATGTTGTCTTTGTGTAGTGTAGTGGCAACGGGACCGATTTCAATAGATTTCTCAATGGCCCTTCAATCCGAGCATAGCCCTTTATGAGATCACGGAAGTGACCGGTCAGCCCTACAAAAGATGCCAGGTTCAAGGCATCTTCGGGTTGCTTCCAATCCACTATGGCTGTAAGCTTGGCTGGGTCTGCTGTGACTCCTTCCTTACTGATCTTGCCACCAGTGAAGATTCCTTCCGACATGAAGAATTCCGACTTCCCTGCCGACAGCGATAGGTTCCGTTCCCTCACCCGCTGGAGTATTCAGGTTAGCTTCCCAAACATCTCGTCAAAATCATCGTCCGCCGCCCCACCGTCGTCGACAAACAGCTCCATGATTTGGTCCCGTATCAAGTCAGCCAGATGGTACGAAGTCATATCCGCAAATGTTGATGGTGCTCCCGTGAGTCCAAAGGGCATCTTTATACACCAGAAGTAACCCTTTCCCTCCACATAGAACGCCGTATACGGCCTCGACTCCTCTGCTACCTCACAAGCATAAAAGCCAGATGCAAAATCAAACAGGCAGATCCAATTGTGTCCACTTAGGGTTTGTTGCTTGGATTGTATGTTCCCCTGCGGCATCGGTGCGATTTTTGTTACTTTATTGACTTGCGCAAAATTCTGACATATCCGCCATTTAGCCGGCTTATGTTCTGATTCCGATGGACTGGGCACAGCCTCCGGCCTTGCTGGCATGTCGAAACATCCGGGTAGACCCGCAGCGATACACTTGTCGTTCAGCTTGTCTATGGCCAGTCCTTTGCCCCCATGCACCTTCCTCGTCAGAGTCAACGGTGACACACATTTCACTTCATCCGGCTTGCACCGCTCGATGACCCCGGCGTTGAGCAGCTCATCAATTTTACCATGCAAGTACTCCTGTTGCGGTGGAGTCAGGCTCTTCTGACGGACTTTTTTTAGAGAACTCAGCCCCTTCCGGGATGTCTAGGTGGTGGACAGCACCTGGCACTGGACGGACCTCACTCACGGAAAGCGCAAAGCAATCCGCGTACTCAGCCAACAAGCCTTCAACCTTTGCTCTCTGGCTCTCTGACAGGTTTGGTCCTAGCTTCACCTGCCGGAGAATCTCCTGGACCCTTTCGGGATGGAATGCGCCCTCTGCTCCCTCATTGCGAGTGAACAGGCTTGTGTCACTTGTCCCATCCAACACCTCCGGTATCACCTCGTAACCTTCGTGTCCAATGTAGTCATCGAAGATCGCGTTCATTACCGGCGCGTTGTCTACTGGATGGTGAGGGTCAATACAAGTGCCGTGAACAGGTGAGGTATCAGCAAAGACTTCCCTCGAGGGGGGTGCGTCACTTCCCCCCACTGAGTCTGCATGCTCACCCATTGCAGGAGCATTATTTAAATACCCCCAGTATCTGTTGTGGAGATTATGATAATAAACCCAGTAAGCTACTGTACAGTAAGAGTGTAGGGGCATTTTAATCCCTCTGTGTTCGCATTTGATGAGGTCATGTGACTCGTTCGTTGCAGCTTTTGGGTGGCTGGACAAAAATAGGTTATTTACGGGCCTATTTAGGCAATTTCTGGGATGGTAGCTAGCCCAAAAAAGACTATATATAATGTATTAATATTTGAGCACTACTCCGAGGTGGATTAGGCACCATAAGGGGATGGATTGCATCGAAAAATCTAGATGACGTTCGGTCAAAGCTGGCTGAGCATTACCAAATTGGGTAATGCCATCAAAACAGTAAAAGCGGCCTAAAAAGCCTGCTTCTACATGGATATTCCGCCCTATAAGAGTGTAGATAGTATTTTTACATATATAATAGGTCCCTGAAGCGAAATTACAGCGATAGCTGCGGTCAAAGCTGTTTTATTACCATATTTAGAATGCCAGCAAAGCGGCCTAAAAGCTTGTTTATGCATGGGTATCCTACCTAATAGCAGTCTATACAGTGTTTATAGATGTACAGTAGGCACCTAAAGCGAAATTAAAGCAGTTATATGGTGTAATAGTAGCATTGCTTCGATGTTTGGGTCTGTGGCTGTGTTGTAAAAAATCGAAATAAAAGTAGGGATGTTTAATATACTAGTGGTACAGGCATGGTCTCTGCATAATATATATATGCCTGAAGCAAAATCAGAGCATTCTATGAAGAGAATAGGCTGTAATTGCCTGCTCTAGGCCGGAGGAGGTCAAAGCTGTATGACCAAATAGGGAAATCTATGATTACATACAGGTGGTGTTGAGTCGAAGTTGGGCTCAGTAATGGCGTGGCCTCTCAAGGTCTGAGGTCTGGAATACATATCTGAGTGCTGTAGTATACTAGCTACGCCCTCCAGGTGTTATATTTGACAATATGTGGGCAGGAATATGTACATGGAGTGATCAATGGTGAGTAACCATCAAAATTCGCATTTTTGAGAAATTAAATACTAATAATGAGTGTCTAAGCGCAGGTAGGACCTCAAACCTCGGTAGGTATACTCTCCAACATAGTATACACTCGATCCATGTCCAAGAACCATTTATATGGCACCAGATGCGATGGTATACACTGATCTTTATTGATTTTCCCTCAAAACTCGATTTTTTGAGGAATTATCATGGAATATTGGGGCCTTAAGAGTAGCCAGGGGGCTAAGACGTCGTATATAGACTGTACTATATAGTATTAGTCTTTGCCATATGCAAGAACGATTTATGCAGCACCTGAAGCGATGGTATTCCCTGATCTGTATGGATTCTGCCAAAAAATGCGATTTTCAGGAAATAAAACAGGCATAGAGTGTGCTATACACCTCAGACTATGCTCAAACTTGGATAATCATGTATTCGAATTATATAGAGGTCCTCCAGACCAAAATGCCTGAGTATGTACATCTCAATGTCACGATCTGAACTTTGAGCCAAGTAGAGATATCCTAGTGTGCACTTACAACAGTATCGTTCCATGGAGGTACCCAGATGTGGATATAACACCTGGTCGTCGTTGAATTCGATTCGAAGACATTTTTCCCAAGTTTTTAGTATGATCTGAGACTTGTAGCACACTCTATGCCTATTTTATTTCCTGAAAATCGCATTTTTTGGCAGAATCCATACAGATCAGGGAATACCATCGCTTCAGGTGCTGCATAAATCGTTCTTGCATATGGCAAAGACTAATACTATATAGTACAGTCTATATACGACGTCTTAGCCCCCTGGCTACTCTTAAGGCCCCAATATTCCATGATAATTCCTCAAAAAATCGAGTTTTGAGGGAAAATCAATAAAGATCAGTGTATACCATCGCATCTGGTGCCATATAAATGGTTCTTGGACATGGATCGAGTGTATACTATGTTGGAGAGTATACCTACCGAGGTTTGAGGTCCTACCTGCGCTTAGACACTCATTATTAGTATTTAATTTCTCAAAAATGCGAATTTTGATGGTTACTCACCATTGATCACTCCATGTACATATTCCTGCCCACATATTGTCAAATATAACACCTGGAGGGCGTAGCTAGTATACTACAGCACTCAGATATGTATTCCAGACCTCAGACCTTGAGAGGCCACGCCATTACTGAGCCCAACTTCGACTCAACACCACCTGTATGTAATCATAGATTTCCCTATTTGGTCATACAGCTTTGACCTCCTCCGGCCTAGAGCAGGCAATTACAGCCTATTCTCTTCATAGAATGCTCTGATTTTGCTTCAGGCATATATATATTATGCAGAGACCATGCCTGTACCACTAGTATATTAAACATCCCTACTTTTATTTCGATTTTTTACAACACAGCCACAGACCCAAACATCGAAGCAATGCTACTATTACACCATATAACTGCTTTAATTTCGCTTTAGGTGCCTACTGTACATCTATAAACACTGTATAGACTGCTATTAGGTAGGATACCCATGCATAAACAAGCTTTTAGGCCGCTTTGCTGGCATTCTAAATATGGTAATAAAACAGCTTTGACCGCAGCTATCGCTGTAATTTCGCTTCAGGGACCTATTATATATGTAAAAATACTATCTACACTCTTATAGGGCGGAATATCCATGTAGAAGCAGGCTTTTTAGGCCGCTTTTACTGTTTTGATGGCATTACCCAATTTGGTAATGCTCAGCCAGCTTTGACCGAACGTCATCTAGATTTTTCGATGCAATCCATCCCCTTATGGTGCCTAATCCACCTCGGAGTAGTGCTCAAATATTAATACATTATATATAGTCTTTTTTTGGGCTAGCTACCATCCCAGAAATTGCCTAAATAGGCCCGTAAATAACCTATTTTTGTCCAGCCACCCAAAAGCTGCAACGAACGAGTCACATGACCTCATCAAATGCGAACACAGAGGGATTAAAATGCCCCTACACTCTTACTGTACAGTAGCTTACTGGGTTTATTATCATAATCTCCACAACAGATACTGGGGGTATTTAAATAATGCTACTGAAGCGGCTGGCACGCTTTCCTTTTATCAATTCCTCGTCGCTGATCCCTTCCGTCCTCTTCAGGTTCTCGCAACCGTCGCCTACCATCGGTGATCTTTCCTCTAGAACAGCTGTGTCAATACTGGGCCCCTTATGCCGTGAGTTTTTAACAAAGACTTCCCTCAAGGGGGGTGCGTCACTTCCCCCCGTTGAGTTTGCACGCGCTTCTCCTAGCAGTTCTTCACTTCTGACTTCATCCTCCCATGCCAGATTCTCATCCTCCAACAACCGTCCTCCCTCCTGCAATCTAGGCCTTCTTCTAGCTTCCTCTATCTCTTCATCTTCAACTTCCTCCATGCTCACTCTCAGGGCTGCCTTTCTCCTCATGTTTTCCTTCAGTATGTGCTGTCCAACAGGGTTAGAACTGTTCTGAAGCTCATTTATTAACAAGCTTGAAACTTCCTTATCCAGCGGGGTTAACGAATCCTTCGTAACCCCGCCCACTGTTTCTGCGCTTTTTCCGAGACCTACAGGTCTCGTTGAGGGTCGTTGGTCATCCACCTCCAACGTTGCCCTGATACCAACCACCAGCTCTTTACCCAGACCGGTGTTGAAAACCTCCCTTCGGCGCTGGCAATCATCCTCTACACGCAAGGAACCTTTCTGATAATCGTGTACTGCCCTAAACTTCTCCAGCAGGGGCTTTCCAAAAAGGAACTTCCAGCTTCCCCCACTGTCGAAAACTTCAAATCTCCCATCCACCTCCACTTCTCCCACCGATATCGTTCCCGTCCAACTGGCATCACCTGGCACCAGCGTCCCGTTTGCCACACGGAACATTTTTGCTGAATCCTCCCAGCCTCCAATTTCTGGCCTCATCTCCAAGTACGCTGCTGTGGACATTGCTGCCACCATCGCGCCATCGTCCACCATAGCTTCCTTCACTACCAGCTTCCGTCCTTCCTTATCCTTCAACCCCAACTCAATGAAAAATGGGGGCTTACACAGCGTAGACATCAAGAATATTTGATTGCTTCAAGAAACCTGTCTGTACGCTATTCACGAGTAACCTTGTTTCGAGGGTCGAGAGTTCGCCAACTAAATCTCCGACCCTTCCCCATTTCCCGACTCCACCATTCCTTCGAAGATCGAGTCTGAACTGACCTTCACCGCGTTAACTCCCACCACTCGCGTGCATCCCAACTCCCGCTGACAGTACATCCTCCAGTCCTTCTCAATGTTCGGAATCGTCGTAGGGCTGGTGCATATGACTCCGCGCCCATGTCCTTGTCCTCCGCATCTGAAGCACTCTCCGGAGCAGACCGCGAGAGTACCCGGCTGCAATGGGACTATTGTTGTCTCATTCAACGCTCCCGAACCGTGCCTTGCTGCCCATTCACGGAGATCCTCTTTCCATCTCTCTCTACCTTCAGGTGTAGCCGGCTGTTGACTCTTTGCCGCAATGCCTGCCTGCAAGACCGCTTTTTTTGACGTCGTCCAATGGTGTCATTACCCTGCGGACACGACCTGTTGGCGGAGGTCCCCCACCTCTGGGTCTGGGATTGCCTCGGCTTGGTGATGGGGATGGTGGCGCGTCTATCTGGGCACCAGCAAAGCTGTTGGCTAACTTTGTCCTAGGAGTTTCTGGAACTGATGCAACCTTTGCCCTGTCCAATTTCTCCTGTGCTTCCACTTTCACAATCGCCCATCGGACGTCCTTGATTGCCGTCGTGAACTTTTCCCAATTGTCAAACTCATCCACCAACTCACGCTTCAGCGCATAAGGCAAATTCCTATACATCGTGCTGATCAGGACTGAGGAACCTTCAATTTCCGCTCCCTTTGCCAACCGCAACAACTTATCAGCCCAGAACTTGTGATAAGGTTGGTTAGTTTCTTCATTCGTCGTGAGGAGTTGCTTATGGGTGATGAACTCGGCCTCTAACAGCCCCAAGTATGACTTTGCTGACTTTTTCTCTTTCTTTTGCAAAGGAAAACGCGCGAGGAACAACTTTTCGAAGTTGGTCCAGTTTCCGGCACGCTGAGCATCATTCAACGTGTTGTTGAACCAATCTGCCGCTCTCGAGTCCAACTCGAAGTACGCCTTGACACTTGTGACCCAGTTTTTACGGTCGAACGACAGCTCCATCATCCAAGTCTCATGGTTCTGTAAAAACATCGCTGGCTGGATTGGGTCATCAGGATCTCCCGAAAATCGAATTACTGGTATCGACGTCATTCTTTTAGGTTTCTTTAGGTTCAACACTGTGGCTGCTGGTGCTGTCGTTGCTGTGTTGGTCTGGGGTGGCTGTGTCAAAGAAAAAACGGATCTGGCTGTAGTCTTTTTAATAGGTGAGTTCAACGGTGTTTCTGCCGGAACGTCGGTTCCTATATCCTTGAATTCTGCTGATAAGCTTCTATCAGGTGTCCTAAACGTCCTCGCTGCAAAGCGTCCTTTTCCGTCGCGTGTTAACTCGGCCAGAGTTTCCACTTGTTGTCTGAGTCTTTCTAGTGTGTCGGTCAGCTGTCGAAGTCCAGAACGTCGGTCAAAATCGCTCTTGTCACCAAGATAGACTGGTCCTGGATGCTGCGATGTGGAATGCTTGATGTGATAATGTAAAACTGTCCTGTACGTACGATACCTAATAGACTATCTAGTGCCTATGCCAAGCAAACCCAAACAATGATCAAGATAAGATAGCGCCTAGCGCTGTACCCTACTCCAACGTTCACAAATGGCTATGTAGGGAAGTTAGAACAAAGTAAATAAAATACAAATAAAACATACCTGCGTCTCGGGCTTGTTGAGCCTTTTGCTGAGACTTTTATTGGGCCTCCTTCTTTTGTTGAAGCGCCAAAGCCTTGAGGTCAATCTCCTTCTTCTTGGCAGGAGCTTTGGCACCGACTACTTGCGCCGCCGCTCAAGTCCTAGTTTTCGGTCCAGAATTGGCCGCGGCGGCAGCAGTAGAAGCTCGTGTCTTCTTGACAACTAATTAGATTGAGGAAAAGAACATGAAAAAAAATTAGACAACAGGAAAGAGCAACTATACTAAGACACTTACTTGGAGTAATGGTGACAGTAGAAGCTAGGAAAGGAACGTAAGCAGGTGAAATATACATACACTAGAAAAAACTTGCCAGGCATTTTGGTTTGGTTTGAGGGACAAGGAGCGAGTGGAAGCAGAAAAGAAAAGAGCAAGACCAAAAAGCCCAGGGTCGCGGACACACCTTTTATACGCCATCTTTTGGCACCCTGATTGGTATCAGTCTCACGCCTGAATCGAGTGGAACTGCCGCAATAGTATTCTAGTAGATTAAAACATTCAAAAAAGATATTAAAAAAATGTAGTAAAATTTTCAGCACTATCCGTCAGATCGCAAAGTCGGGCCCTCAGCTGGACAGGGCTGGACATGGCCGTGAAACAAGAACGAGGAAAGATGAAACAAAGTGGGGCATAGTCGGAGCCCTGCGAAAGAAACCAGCAAATGCGTAAATGTAATATGAGGCTAGGTAAAACTCGGTGTCCTTCAGCTCCTTCTTCGCACGAACATGGCTTGAACCCAACCTCTGGCCATCTTGGATGGTCTGGGTAGACATGGGGCTTTCCAGGCGAGACCATCCCCTCATGACTTGGAAGAACGAGTGGAGAGTGGCCTGACGCAAGTGTGAATCTGAATGACCAAAGGCAGGGGGCCCATTGCTGAAGAGAGCGTCTTCGATGATTAAGTTCCAGTCTTCACGCGTGGATGCATCGTATTCGTTTTCCAATTCTCCATCTTCTTGTTGTGGCATGAGTATATACAGGAACCGGTCCAACAGAAGGAACTCCTGCTTGAAGGAGATGTCAAAAATCTCCTGGAGTATTGCCCTCTGTACATCATCTGGAAGATGTCCCGTGTAGACTATCCCGTCCCAGCGTGAAGATGCTTGGGCAAGATTGGTGAGATCAACAGACTAATAAGGAACCTTTAGCTCCAGGGACCCATCTTCGAAGAAGAACAAACAAACTTACAAACGAACTGCCCATGCGCGCAGCAACGTCGTTCATCTCTCGGCTGTTATGACCCATACCCAAACTATAAGCATATACATATCTTTTTCTATTATTATTAACCAACTACTACTACTATCATTAAAATTTCTACTTATCATATACATTTTACGTTCATTACTCATTTTCTCTACATTATTTGGCATAATGCTGCACACGTGAACATACTGTTAATCAACTTCGGTTTCACTAGAATAATTGAACACCAGTCACTGCATGACATCATTCTACTGCTCCGCAGTTCTGACATCATTTTACTGCTCCACAGTCATGATGTCATCTCACTGCTCCGCAGTTATGACATCATTCCAGCTCCACAGTTATGATATCATTCCAGTGCTCCGCAGTTATGACATCATTCCAGTGCTCCACAGTTATGATATCATTCCAGTGCTCCGCAGTTATGACATCATTCCAGTGCTCCACAGTTATGATGTCATTCCGCAGCATTTCCTAAATAATACATACTTGACAGTATATAAGGAGGCTAGATTTACCAATGTACAGGTAGACATATTATTTTTCTTAAATCCAAACCCCCACTTGTTTGCTGTTATCACTTGTGTGAATCACCAGACCAACTCATTGTATATTGTTGAGCTATCTCCAAGTTACAATACACATTTATACATCTTGTTGAGCTAACTCCAAGTTGTATCCACTAATATTCACCTGTTGAGCTATCTCCTAGTGAATACTTCTTTAATTGCCACTTGTTGAGCTATCTCCGAGTTGCAACTTCCTATTACTTGTTGAGCTATCTCCAAGTATTAGACATCACACTCACTATTACTTGTTGAGCTATCTCCGAGTACTAGACACCACACTCACTATTACTTGTTGAGCTATCTCCGAGTATTAGACACCACACTCACTACTACTTGTTGAGCCATCTCCGAGTATTAGTTCTGATTCATATTACTGCTTGTCGAGCCATCTCCGAGGGTAATCTTATTATTATTTGTCGAGCTATCTCCAAATAATAACTTCTGTGAGTTTTGTATTACAAACTAGTTACTAACTTTACTTGAGCCTAGTTGTTTGAGTATATATTTTTTGCCTAGCGGTTTCATCAAACGGAAAGGCTTGCTCTATAATCTCCATTAATTTCTCTTATCATTGTTACCACCGAGTTACGTACTGTGAAGGTTTGGACGAGACTATTGATCGAGTCATAACATCGGCACAGCTCCAGCTTAGTGGCCCCTTCACGAGTTTGGGCATCTAAAGATCCATGTAATTCAAGAGACAGTAGCCTGTGCCAGTCCTTAGGAGGCCGCTGACAGACGATTGGACCCAGGAGGTTGATTGCGGCAATGAACACCTCACGAACCTTTAGATATGTGAGGAAGTACCGCTGGCGAGATACCTCGCTTTTGTGGTTACCAAAAACTGCAGGTTTAGGAAGGACATATCCACGATTTACCCCGCATGCTCCTCAAGTGTGAATTTGTGTGACACCGCTACAGCCGCCTCAACCCTTCTGCAATCGCGTGTGGCATGATGGGGATTGAGGCTCAAGGAATTTATTGCGTTTGATCAGAGGAGGATTTTTGCCTGTTTTCTGTTTTTCTGAGATCAATGGGTCAGGAGGAATCTCTCGGGCAGGAAGGATAAGGTCACGTACTTGAAGGTTGAGAAGAGGAATGATTTGCAGGAGACCGAGGACGAGAAGAAGCAGCATACAGTTGAGAAGG
The DNA here is from genome assembly GCA_015501585.1 of Rhodocollybia butyracea. Taxonomy (NCBI): domain Eukaryota; kingdom Fungi; phylum Basidiomycota; class Agaricomycetes; order Agaricales; family Omphalotaceae; genus Rhodocollybia; species Rhodocollybia butyracea. Next base: position 103,387 of record JADNRY010000160.1, on the reverse strand, counting down.
TCCGGCGGTATGAGAAGGTCCAGCAGTAGATGTAGAAGGAGCGGACAGTGTTTTCGATGTACAGGAAGAAGCTGCGGAGTGGAGGTTACTCGAGTAGTCAACATCATTTTGAATAAGATCTGCGCCAAAGATGGCCGCAGGAAAGGCAATCGTCCAACATTCAACCGCCATCTTGCAATATCGATCTTGAGACGCTTCGACGGACCCGTTGTAAACTGTTGGGCTTACAGGGGTGGAGTCTTCAAAATCGATCCAACTATAGTGTAAACGCGAGGCGTCGGCATTGTCATCCACCCAGGTTACGACCTTGACGGTGGAAGCTAGCTCCAGACCATGGTAGAACCAAACCGGTATTCCAGCCTATGGAGCAAAAGTCTCGGTTTCAGTGAGCATAGAGTATACAAGGTGAGGACTTACGCGATACAATCTTTCACCAGCTAGGAAATCCTCCGTGACTGCACCAACAACATTGCGAAGGGAGTGAACCTTCCACGCATCTGGGTCCCCAAATGTTGGCATGACTTCAACAAGCCAAGTTATCCTTGCTTCAATGAGAAGGATCATGCGCTGAGCTATGCGCCATCTCATTAAAGCCTGCATGAAGAGCGAGGGGACGGAGAGTTGCGAAAATAGATGGCAAACTCGAGGGCGTAAGGTTTTGATCTCAGGATCAGTGGCGAACTTTGGGGAGGCAGAGGAGCTGAAGAGTTTCATGCATTCAGCGTAGAGCTGCTCGATGAACATAGAGGAGATATGTCCAAGAGGAGCTCCAGACAATCTCTGGCCCTCGATGGCCTCAAAATCGTCCTCCTGCGGTAGAGCCCAGAAAATGTAAGTGTCATTCCCTGCACCTGGGTAACAAATGAGTGCGTGGTGAGGAAGAGTCGAGATGATGGGCTGAGGGTTTAAAAGAAAGTCGTGTTCCCCGTAATGTAACTGTTTCCGAAGACAAACGCGTTGGGGGCTGCTCGGAGAGTTAAGTACGAAGGGTGGTATTGTCGTCATGTTCGGGGAAGTGATGAAAAGGCCACCTTGTACATCCGGATAATGTTTGCCCACCAGTCCATCAAATGATTTAAGAATTGTGTTCTCCAACGGCTGATTCAAACGGTCAGAGTCGTAAACAAACAACGTTAGTTTATGGACTTACCATTGTATGTAAGGAAGTGACAGATATTCGAACTGTGGCAGTTAGAGACATTTAAATTATTTCACAGCGTGAATGTACCTACCAGCAAGTGAGGGCGTCGAAGGATAGCGATTGTCTCGCCGTAGAACCTGAGCTGCGATCATATCAGAAAAGGGCGCCACACTATCGATAAGCGAATATTACTGACCTTGGGCGGGTCCTGGTTCAGCGTCAAGTTGAGACCGACAATGTTGAATACTCTTGTTGACGTAAAGTTGTTTGAGAGAAGCAGAACATAAACAGCGTCAAGCTGAATATCTGCGGTGTCGAATCAGTGTCAACGTCAAATTGAGCACTGAGGTCGGGATGTTCCTTTACAACGGCGGGCGAGAGAAAAAGCTAGGAGGATGGGCAAAGATGACAAAAGGAGTCAGTGATAGAAGTAAGAAAGAAAGAAGTTTTTACCTTTCAGTTCACCTGCGGGTTGAGTTAACAAGTCCAAAGCGCCCAAACTTTTGAGCCCAAAGCGCCTCAAGTCCGAAGCGCCCAGGGGTGCTCAGGACCGCTTGAGTGGCTTGGGTCACCTGACACCCAACTGCGCTTTCACCTCCACCACTACCATTGTCGCAGCCACCTCCACCTCTACCATTGTTCTCAGCCTTGGCCGTCGCCTTCTCCACTACCACCATCGTTCTCAGCGTCGGCCGTCGCCATCCAATTGACTTGGATGGACGACTTCAAACAGCATGAACTTGATGTTCATGCTGTCTTGTTTCTTCTGGTCTTGAACGTGATGTTCTAGCCAGTTTTTTTTGCATGCTGTTGAACTTGACGTTCAGCGGCATCGCGTCGCTCAATGGCCAGACCTATCTCCCCGTAAGTTCCTTTTTGCTCAGCTCAATAGGCTAAACTGACCAATGTCTCACTTTTCTTGACATTCAGCGGCATCGCGTCGCTCAATGGCCAGACCTATCTCCTCGTAAGTTCCTTTTTGCCCAGCTCAATACGCTAAACTGACCAATCTCTCACTTTTCTCAACATTCAGTGGCATCGCGTCGCTCAATGGCCAGACCTATCTCCTCATACCTTCCTTTTTGCCCAGCTCAATACGCTAAACTGACCAATCTCTCACTGTTGATTCTTCTTTTGTGGCTTGGAAGGTAAACTTATGTGTATTCGGTACGTCTTTATGTTTTCATTCTTAGAATGTAACTGATATGGAATTCCGTTTTATTTTCAAGTCGGCTACTCTACTTCGTATCTACATCTTTCTGCGCCCGGTTAGAACTCGATGTTCTAACAGGTGCGCATTGCTCATCTTGTCTTCGTGGCCTCGGAGAACTTGATGTTCTTACTGACGTGCTTTGCTCTTGGCTTCACACCCAGGTAGAACTTGACGTTCTTACTGATGCGTCTTTGCGGCCAGGTAAAACTTGATGTTCTTACTGGTGTGCTTTGCTCTTATCTTCCTGTCCAACTCTATACAGGTCTTGTCAATCCCACCAGTGAGGATGATTTTTTTTCGAACATTCTGAATAGCAATATTGACTGCGTTTGTTTTAGCCTTATCGATTTCTGCACCGCTTTTTTTTGTGCTTGCGCCCATCTAATTGATAAGTAAGTATGGTGTCATTTCTCTTGGTTTGTTTTTAACTGATTGTGTTTTGCAGCTATCCTGTTCACCGTCCTCTCCCCATCACTCTTTCAACAGTCTCCCTCCCCTACTTGAAATAGCCATTCCCAATGCCTCTTTGTCCGGCTGACTGTGGACGCTGGTTCGACCACAACCGTAGTCTCGACAGCCACCTTAATCAGGCTTGTTCCTGTATGTGGTATCGTTCACATCAGAAATCCGCCGCCATCAAGAACTTTACCGCTCAGCTAGATCAGCAAGATCTAGGTGAAGAGTTTATGGAGCAGGAGATTGGCGGCGATATCTCTCCTGAAATCAGCGACGGGGAGGCGGGAGAACTTCTCCAAGAGATTGAGGAAGAGAATGACCTATTCTACTTCGTTCGTATGAACGATGATGAGCCTGTGGCCCTCAGACAAGCCGGCCCTGGTCCTTCGACACAAGCTCATCGAGATTCCCTGGCTGATCGTCAACTTGGAGCCAAGATCCGTACTTTCGACGCTGAAGATCTCACAATGTTTGAAGTTGAGCATCCTACTGCTGGCGCCCGGATTTGTATGGACGAGTCTCTGTATGAACGGTGGCGTGCGTCCCACGATTTCTCTTACGATTCCCCAATGGACGGTAGTAATGTTCAATCAAATATTTATGCCCCTTTTGCCTCAGAGATGGATTGGTGCATTGCGGACTGGGTCGTGAAAGATAACATAGGGCATAATTCTTTAAATCGCTTACTTGGAATACCTGGTGTACGCATATTAGACTCCTTCTCTAGCTAATTTTTTGACAGACTTTATCTAGGTTGTTGAGAAACTTGGCTTATCCTATAACAACATCGCAGGCCTCCATAAATGTGTAGATTCCGTCAGGCCCGGGCTGGTGAGTGGAAAGTCCAGCGGTTGAGTTTCATGGACCACCCAGATGAAGAGTTCATTCTCCGTCATCGCAATATTGTAGAGGTGGTTAAAAGCCTGTGGGGAGATCCATCCCTTGCTAAACACTTGGTTTACCGCCCCAAGTCAATCTTCCAGGATGCGGAGCACACACAGAGAACATATTCAGAGATGTGGTCCGGGAAATGGTGGCAATTCACCCAAGTTTGTCTATTTTTCTTCCGACACGTTCATTTTGATTTACTTGTCCTAGGACAAACTACCAGTCGGTGCGACTGTGGCTCCACTCATTATCGCCACTGATAAAACCCAACTCACTCAATTTTCGGGCAGCAAACAAGCATATCCTGTCTATCTTACTCTAGGTAATATACCTCGGCACTTCGACAGAAACCATCACAGCAAGCCTGTGTTCTCCTTGCCTATCTGCCTGTGGAGAAGCTCAATAAGGATCGGATGATCCAGCGTGAAGCCACTGGACGCTACCACCGTCTCTTCCACGAAGCCATGCGTCAAGTAATGGCGCCTCTTATTATTGCGGGAAAGGAAGGTGTTGAGATGGCAAGTGCAGATGGGGAGGTTCGACGTGTTCACCCCATTCTTGCCAGCTATGTCGCCGACTTTCCAGAGCAGTGCCTGGTTTCTTGCTCAAAGTCTGGAACTTGTCCAAAGTGTCGTGTACCGTCAACAAATCTGGGAGAGAAAGGGCCCTTCGAGCGGAGAACTCAGGCATGGACATTAGATGTAATGAAAAATGCCCGCGAATCATCCCACTCTGGGGCTCAGTATTTTGACAGCTGTATGAAAGAGGATGTGTCGGGATATGTTTACCGGCCATTCTGGGACAACCTTCCTTACACCGACATTCACCTCAGTATTACCCCCGACATTCTTCATCAGCTTTACCAGGGTGTTCTTAGCCATATCATAACATGGTGTCAAAAGGTCCTCACGGAAGAAGAATTTGATTGTCGTATTTGATCTCTTCCCCCTTCATATGGAGTACGCCACTTCAAGAATGGCATCTCTGCTCTCTCCCAGATCAGCGGGTCGGAGCGGAAGAACATGGCCAAGATTCTCCTTGGATGTTTGATTGGTTCAGACATGCCTACTCGTGGTTTGACTGCCATTCGGGCTATTCTTGACTTCATTTATCTCGCGCAGTACTCACTTCATGATGACAATACATTATCTTACATGGAAGACGCTCTCCGGACTTGGCATAAATATAAGGATTGTTTCCTTACTTTGGAGGTCCGGGACCATCTTAATATTCCAAAATTTCATTCCCTCTCACACTATGTCCAATCTATTCGATTTTTTGGTACCACCGATAATTACAACACCGAGATGTTCGAACATTTCCATATCGATTTTGCCAAGAAAGGATGGAGGGCTTCTAACAAATGTGATGAGTTCCCCCAGATGACGCGGTGGCTTTCGCGGCAAGAGAACGTCCAGTCCTTCAATTGAGAACTTGCATGGATTCTAGAGCAACAATCACTTGCCGCTGCTTCATCTGGGTCTTCTTCCGCTACTTCGACTATCTTACCACCTCCCCCACTCTCATCTAATATCCTTCTTCCCAAGTTTCCCACTGCCCCCAACAAATTAATAACAGCCATTGAAAAAACCCATCATGTTCCTTCATTCACGCAAGATCTGAAGGCATATCTTGAAATGTTAAAACCTTCCGCCACCAATGCTTCTGTTCGCAAGGCATGTACTCGGGTATTACCATTTGAACGCTTAGATGTTTATTATTCGTTCAAGTTTTCACCAGAACGACTGGAGGAGGGTGTTGACTTGAAAGATGTTGTGAAAGCCTCACCACTGAATGGTGGGCGATTTGATACTGTCATTGTAATGACTAGTGAGGAGGCTGAGAGTGTCAGTCTTGAAGGTTACTAGTCAATTTCATTTGCATAATTCCTATGCTGATATATTCTTTTCATTTTAGGTACTCGCATTGGTTGTATCAAAGTTATCTTTTGTTTACCCATTAATCTTTCTCTCATTGGGTCTCACAAGTCTTCCGCTCCCTTAGCCTGGCCTAAGACTGCTCTTGCTTACATAGAATGGTTCACTTCTCCAACAATTTCAGATGCTGCCCGTACCACTCATAATATGGCATCCATACAAAAACCTAGGACCCTTACTTGGTCCATCATACCGTTATCTAACATACGCCAGTCCTGCATGATTATACCAAATTTTTGTAAGGTCAAAAATGTCTCCGCTTTGACCTCATCTAATGTTTTAGACACAGTTGATTCTTTTTTTATTAATAATTGGCTATCTGTTTACACTTATAAAACTATATACAAGGACTCGTAGTTGTTTTATGCTATGGATTTTTTTTTGTTCACTGACTTTCTCGATTGTGATTGTGATTGTGTGTAAAATAAGACTTCGATTGTGATCGATGTTTGATTTTGGTAGTTTAATTCAATTACTTATACTGCTTGAGTCTACTTAGAGCTGTTGAGTTTGCTTAAGTTCTAGCTTTCAATGGATGATACTTGAGTCAGCTAAGGTGACATCTGAGCACGCTCAAGCCTGTACTACAAACTCTCCTTATCCTGAGTGTGCTAAGGCAGGAAGAAGGTGAACTTGAGTGCACTGGAGCCAATGAATGGCTGGACTCCAACCTTGGGCTGACCTGGGCTGACCTGGGATGACTTGAGGGACTTGGGGTGCTCAAGTGGAGGTTGCTCAAACCTGAGCAGACTTTAAATCCACTTGAGCCTAGAGTGCTTTTCCTGATGGACAGGCCAGGACAGGAACTCTAAAGTAGAGTAAGGCTAGCCCAGTACCTGATCACATAGTAAATAATATTGTGCATTAGACCCCAACAAAAAAGAGGAAGAGCGATAGGGCAAAACCATGTCCCCATACAGGCTAGGGGTAACCGCGCTGTGGCCTATCTGGCTCTTGCTGGACGGCTTCTGACGTAGTACTCATCAATGAGAGTCGCCAAATCCCACGCAACTGGTAGCGAAACCAGCGCACCACCTCCCCAGGATGTTATGCACATTATAAGCGTGAAGTTCTATGTAATAAATGTACTATATCACAATAATACATTTTTATTATCTCCATCATCAGGAAAAGCCGTTTTTGCCTAGGTGACCCCAGAGTGGCCTAAAGCAAACTAGGTGACCTATGAATCCTATGGCATCCTAGGAATTTGGGCTCGTCCCTTGCCAGTCAAGGCTCTTGAGGATTCCCTAGGCAAGCCTAGGCTTGCCCAGGCTTGCCCAGGTGCTCCTGGGGAACACCTGGGAAACACCTGGGCAAACCTGGGCAAACCTAGGCTTGCCCTGGGTTTGCCTAGGATACCCTAGGGAATCCTCAAGAGCCTTGACTGGCAAGGGACGAGCCCAAATTCCTAGGATGCCATAGGATTCATAGGTCACCTAGTTTGCTTTAACTCTGGGTCACCTAGGCAAAAACGGCTTTTCCTGATGATACTACTGTTGTCAACAGCCGTGGTGTAATCAAGAGACGACCTAGTCACTATCTTCACTCTCCGATCCATCACAAACTCGGTGAGTCTCAGTGAGCTCACACAAATATGCACAAATATGCAAACACAAGATGAGCTACTTAGCTTGTCTTATTAGTAGGTAGCAAGTGCCCAGCTTGACTGAGGCCTCGGTGGGTTTGCTTCTGTCTTGACTCATAGCCTTGGGAGTGCACCCTCGGTATGACCAATTTGCCGTCTCAGTCATTCCCAAAAGAAATTCCCCGCCGCTGGTGATTCTTGTGGCTGTTCTCCAACTCGTCCCAATTCGTAGCCTTGCCCGGAGCCCCCATCAGCGATTACCTCACTCCTGTCCTTGAACGCCTCCAGGGCAGTAAATTCAATATTGTGTGCAGTCTCATCGCCTGTTTCACCAACAGCAGCCTCCTCACATCATAGCAGCAAGATCGAGATATAATGCAGTTTTTTTAGTAGATTTGCTTAATTTGGAACTGGTGCTTATTATTATTGACTTTGTATGCAAAACGATATTCAGCATTTTGTCATAAATATTTTGATACAAATCCCTGCACAATGCCAAGGCGCCAACCAGACAGCCAAGATCTCCCGAGATCCATCAATCTCGATCGCTAGATTTATATTCAAATGTGTGACAAGTGACGCCCCGATTTCCAGGTGAGCTTCAAGGTGCCCACTTAGGTGATATGAACGCACCTGGTTTTCAGGTGCCATGGTGAATGCCCCCGGTGCCAGCCTACTAAGGCAATTCCAAGGTGCCAAGACACATCTCGTGAGACAGCCGAGTTGTAGCCAAGACATACCGAGATCCATCAATCTTGATCACCAGATCGCTATTCAAATGTGTGACAAGTGGCGCCCCGATTTCCAGGTGAGCTTCAAGCACCTCATATGCCCAGTAAACCTAGGTAGTAGCCTTTGACATGGGGGGGATGATGGCATAGGCTGTTGCTATGCGGATCCCTTATTGTACAGTAGCGCAATAAAAGCGCTATATTTTGAACAAACTTTGAATTCAAGGACCTCTCGGGTATGGTTCCTGGCACTACCACATGTCATTGTGCTGTTGCCTCCCGCCTCCCGCCACTGGGACATCTCGGTCATTGTCGTAATTGTTGAGCTGGGGTACTGTTACGTCTATCTACATCCTAGGCCGCCAGGTATCTAGCACACAAACTAATCCTTTCTGAGCCATTTGAGATGCTGTTTGGCGCCTCCAAGTCATAAGAACACGTTGAGAAAGAGTGTCATCAAACTACAAGTATGCAGTGGACAAGTTTGAGGTATCTGAAGAGCGCTTTGGCAAAAGCAAGCTACCATAAATTTATCAGAGTCTTAAATACCCAGTGCCTTAAGGTACTGACATGTACCTCTTACTGGAGTCTTCCATGTGTAGCAGTTTATAAGTCATGTATTGCTTGTATATTGTAAGTATGTAGTATATAGCAGTCAGGGAGGGTTTCTACATAATTCAGAGGGCTAGATATTGCTTTGTGGTTGTGGAACGACGAGGAAAGGCTGAAGATTGAAGCGTGTGAACATACCGGAAACGTTTGCCGGTGCTTCCACTCGTTGTTCCAAACGGTGAACAGAGGAAGAAAATAATTTCTGATTGAGTGCGGACCTCTCGGAAGCTTATGGTGAGGTGCACTCGTCCTACTTTAGGACAAAACTACATTCAAATATAGTAGAAGTAGCTTGATATCTCTTTCCTCATGAAATAGATGCATTTAAACCCATACTCGCTATCGAAAACAGTGAGCTCGCAGAAGAAATACTTGTACTAGGGCCTTCACACTTGAGCAATGGAACCATATACAGTTGCTTTTTATGACCTAATAAATCTGGCCATATTGAAGTGGTCTAACAATCTGGATACTACTTTACTTACATTCGTTTAAGTTGTTGTACTTACCTTGATCTTTAAAGACCTGTTACCTGCTTGAGACTGTTAACCATTTTCAACAATTCTGATTTTGTTATATGATGCTGATATAGTGTGTGCGACTCCACTACCAGTATATCAGACCTGGAGGCAAAGTCGTTCCCTCTTGAGTACACTGTTTTGTATAATGAGCATGAGTTATAATGCATCTATTTCACAAGGAAGAAAATATCAAGCTACTTCCAGTGTATTTGAATGTAGTTCTGTCCTAAAGTAGGACGAGTGCACCTCACCATGAGCTTCCGTGAGGTCCGCACTCAATCAGAAATTATTTTCTTCCTCTGTTCACCGTTTGGAACAACGAGTGGAAGCACCGGCAAATGTTTCCGGTATGTTCACACGCTTCAATCTTCAGCCTTTCCTCGTCGTTCCTCAACCACAAAGCAATACCTAGCCCTATAAATTATGTAGAAGCCCTCCCTGACCGCTATATACTACATACCTACAATCTAAAAGCAATGCATGACTTATAAATTGCTACACATGGAAGATGAGATGGTGAAGTAGAACGAGGAAGACTCCAGTAAGAGGTACATGCCAGTATCTTAAGGCATTGGGTATTTAAGACTCTGATAACCTTGAGGTAACTTGCTTGTGCAAAGCGCTCTTCAGATAGCTCAAACTCATCCTTGTACTTCGATGACACTCTTTCTCAACATGTTCTTATGCCTTGGAGGCACTCTGAGTGCCTCAAATGGCTCAGAAAGGATTAGCTATAGTTTGTATGCTAGATACCTAGGATAGACACAACAGTGCCCCAGCTCAACGATCATGACAATGACTGAGACGTCCCAGCGGCGGGAGGCGGCAGCGCAATGACGTGAGTGGTGTATTGATTCTAGTGCCGGAAACGTACCCGAGAGGTCCTTGAATTCAAAGTTTGTTTGAAATATAGCGCTTTTATTGCGCTACTGTACAATAAGGGATTCGCATAGCAACAGCCTATGCCATCATCCCCCCCATGTCAAAGGCTACTACCTAGGCTTATTGGGAGTATGAGGTGGCTTCAAGGTGCCCGCTTAGGTGATATGAACGCACCTGGTTTTCAAATGCCATGGTGAATGCCCCCGGTGTGATGGATATGATAACAGAGAAAGACAACTCGGAAAAAAACTAAAAACGAGCAGTTGAACACTAAGCACTAAGCATCGAAAACTCGGGGAAAGCACGGAGGGATTGGGATACAAAATAACAAAGTTGCAGTTGACCGGGCGGAGAATGGCGTAGGAAGGCCAACGCCCAGAAGATCCATGTGCGAGCCAGAGGGGATATCAGTTCCCCCTTGTTCCCCTCTCCCTTTTCCTCAATCTTCCAATGCCGAAGCAGGAAAAGGAGCGGCCTGAGGAAAAGGAATCGGCAGATACAGATACAGGATAAAGCAGCGCGGAAGAGGGGGGAGGGGTTTCTATATCCATATCCGTGTCCGCATCGGCGTCTACATCGTCGTAACCCCTGTGTTCGTAGGCCGTGTGTTTGTAGACGACAGCGGGAGCAGGAACAGGAGCATGAATGGCAGTGTGAACGGGAACAGGAGCATAAACATCAGTAAGAGGAGCCAGAGACCCAGAGACGCCATCTCACCTCTCTTCATATCCACCCAAATCTATATCTAGCAAATCCTTCATTCTCCTTCATCCCCTTCAACCCCAGCATATGAGCAGAATCGTAGGCGGGTGAATAAACAGGAACATCGACGATGCCGATGGAGGAAAGAGGGGTGGGAGGTGTAGTCAGTGATATGGGTGATATGGAGGACTCATCAAAGGCGGAGAACTCCCCATCGTTGTCGTTGTCGGAGAAATCGGTGTTCCCAACCGCGTCCATAGTTACAAATACAGAATGTACAGTAAGATAATGCCGATGGAGGTGCAGTTGGGGTTGGAGTTGGAATAGGCTGAGGCGTTGTTTGAGAAGGGTGAGCGCTAGCATTGGGTCAATCGACATCCTCAACATGGCGACGTGGATAGCGCCGACTCGCGTCGGGTCTGGTTGAATTGCATGCGCCTCTTTCTTGATGGTATTCAAAACCGTTGGCATTGTGGTAGGCCTGGGCGAAGCAAACGAAGGAGTCAGTATACTAGTAAATCCAGCGAGACGGACGTGGGGTGGGGAATCTTACCTTGATACAAACCAGTTTCTGCGAGTAAGTTGAAAAAGACACAAGTAGACATACCGGGCACTTGAATGTAGCCGCCTTTTTCGAAGGTGCTCTTTTTTTCAACTGGAGACCACGAGCCTTTTGTTTTTCTGCGAATGTGGTGTAAGAGCAGCGGCAGGTCTCTTTATCTTCTCGAGTGAGCCAGCGATGTATTGTCGTGCACGGAATCTGGATCTAACGTCGGTATAGGTGGGGGTTCTGGTTGCTGAGTATAGATGTATTCCCGTTTGTTTTCGGATTCAGAATCGGATTGAGGACTATTCGGGCGTTGGAGCAAGTCTTACGCAGGCAACCGAGGCGCAGCAACAGGATGACGTGGTGGAGGGCTAAGGCTTTTTGCATTGGACGTCGTGAAATAATTGATATTCAACGTATCTTCGTACGCGGACAAGTCTTGAGCGCTTGAGCGCTTGAGCTTGGGTGCTGGATAAGCCATTGCTAGGAGAGAATATTCGGTATCATCGAGGATGTATCTAGGAGCAAAGACTCTGTATCCTCTGGTCCTGGACTCGCTGGAGGCGACCAAAACTGCTGTAGCGGCACTTTTGATGGCCATGCGGTGCTGCGATAAGAGCCGAAAGGACTTGGATGAGGTTCTTGGCCGCAATCGGAGGGAACGAGGAAACGACTTGAATTGCGCAATTTGAGAATGACAGACCAAGATAGAACCGTAGCAACTCTCTACGTAACGACGCTAACGACCGTCTCGATAGATCCGACCGGCCCGCCTCACACCGTCTTCCCCTCAGCCTTCAAGAAATCCTTCTCAAACTTCATATGCAACTTCTTCCAAACAGCCTTATCCGGCGCCTCCATAGCTACAGTTTTATGCTCCGTCGGCTTCAGCGCCGGCACACTTACAATCTCCCCAAACGACATCTCCTTCCCCCCCACCCGCGCCGTCGCAACCCATCCAAAACACCCTAATGCGCACCCGGGCTTCTTCCCCTCTAACCAAAAGAAATCCATATGGTCCATTTTGCGCGCTTCCCCAGGCAACTGCTCGGGGTCGTAATACCCTTCGTACTTGATACGCCCAAAGTCGACTTTGGCCTGGGGACCCATTAACTTGTGTGGACTGCCGTCTGGCCCAGGCTTTAGCATCTCCATAAGAGACTTGGTGATTCGCTGTTCCTCTAGTGTAGTAGGCTTTTCGGCTTTCCGCCTTTCTTCAGCGGTTCTCATTGTTGCGGGTGCACGCGCTTTGTTGGTGATAAACTTTATGAGGAAATCGTACTCGCGCGGTTCGAGGTCTGGGATTTTCTGAACCTATACATCCCCCCATCAGTTAGGTTAGGATTCAACGACCCTTCTTGTTTTTATAAAATCCTTGATCAATGAGCCACTTACATATTCTGTCTTTGGGGTTTGTGGTTCCGGTGGCATTGTCACCCTGAGTGGGATCGAGTATGCGACTGCGATGAGGGCGGTGAAGATCACAGTGGCTAGGCGCATTATTGTATGAGTGGGATGTGTGTTTGCGCGGGTGGTTCTTTGGCCAGCAAAAGATACCCCGTATTCGAGCGCTGAGTGCTCTGTATTTGTGTTTTATTGATTTAGGACAATCTGACCTTTGCTGGAGTGCCAAGCAATCGATAAGCGCGCATTGCCCTAAAATGCCATCAACCTGTGCTAGCCTATCAGGCCCCAAGAAGCTCCAAGCTGCTCCAAGATAACAAGATACAAACAAAGTGTAACATATGAGGCATCAGCGCCAACAGGAGGAACAGGCAGGAAGATCATCAACTGATTCAACATGAAAGACGTACCTGGGAGTTGGTAGACCAGGGCAGACCCTGGCAGACCGTACTGACCGTACGCAATCGAGCTCAAGTCGCAGATGCAAAAAAAAAACGGCACATCGCACAGGTTCTTTTGTTTTTTCCCTAGTATACATCAATTGTCATCAACAGGGTTGAAAGCCGCACATCTCCAGAGTGCAGTATAAGGCAGTACACTGTACAGACATCTCCGGATCCACACAGATCCGCACATGGCAGTGTCACATAGTGTCACATGCGCGCGTTTCAAACCCGTTTTGAGTCTTTTGAGTACTTTTGAGCCTTTTTGAAGCTCCTGCGTCCTTTTTTGAATTTTGGAAATCCAAACACCAAGTACCATCCTGTACCCTCCCGCCCCTTTCAGCCTCCACAGGCATCCACTTCTCCACAGACTCCACTACCCCAGCAATGAAAGTGTCTGATCAGTATTCCCCCCCTCCCCTCCCGAACTTATATATCTATTAATCTAAGCTGTTATCTGGTAGTAAGTAGTCCTGACATTTGAATCAGAGTAGTACAATATCTCTTGATTCAATGCGATATTGTTGCTTTTTTTTTGTTTCGTTACACATTAGAAAGAAGCATCATTCAGCGAAGGAGAAAGTCGACGCAGTACTGGCTAAGTATGTAATTATGTAATACCTCTTAGTGCCAACTGTGGTATGAGAATCTACCGACAACCACCGAGTCAACCCCAACCTCAGCCTCTCAAGTAGCCATCAAGAAATCCTTCTCAAACTTCATATGCAGCCTCTTCCAAATCTCCTTATCCGGGGCCTCCTTCGCCACAGTTCTCCGCACCCCCAGCATACCCACCTTCGCATTCACAAGCTCTCCAAACACCCTATTTACCCCGTCCACCCACACCGTCGCAACCCACCCAAGACATCCATTGGCGCATTTCAATTTTTTGTTTTTTCCCGTCACCTTGAAGAAATCCATCCTGCTCTCGTCTGATTTTCCCAGTCCCCGGTAACTGTAGGTAACTGCGCTGGGTCGTAATATCCTTCGTATTTAATACGCCGAAAGTCGACTTTCTTCTTGTCGTGCCCTAGCAGCTCGTGCACAGCCTGGCCGAGCCCAGGCGCATCTATCCCATCCAGCATAGCCGTAAGGCAGTCTGTGATTCGGAGTTCCTCCGCTGCAGTAGCGGAGTCGACTTTCCGCCTGTCTTTGTAGGTATTTATTTTTGCGGTTTCGCCGGTTTTGTTGATGATGAACTTTACGAGGAGATCATAGTCGCCTGTATCGTGTTCTTCAATGCTCTATACGAAAAAAAAAAGAAAAAAAAATCAAGTTATGAATTAGTGAGTAAATGTACCATCCGTTTTTCTTATTTATGAATCCTGATCACTTACCATCCGATACATATAGGACGGGGTTTGAGGTTCCGGCGACACTGGGATTGAGTATCCGACTGCGATAAGAGCAGCGAAGATCACAGCGGCTAGACGCATTGTAAACAGTGTGTGTTGCGAGTGAGCGAGTGAGATGTGTGAGATGTGTGTTGGGGCGACCAGCTGCGTCCGGCGGGTGGTTCTTTGGCCAGCAAAAGATAACCCGTATTCGAGGGCTGAGTATTCTGCTTTTTATTACTACTGTTAGGGTCGCTCAAAGCTAGAGCGGCGTCGGTGGCAGCGGCAGCCGGGAGCTTTCTTTAGGCCGTGCCAAGCAACCATGGTGCTAGCCGGGTGCTATAGCCTTCCCACTGCCTTCCTGCCTCCAAGTCCCGTCCTCGTGGGTCTCAAGTACTTCGTACTTTGGTAAGGAACCCCCATGTCTTACATAACAAAAAGTGTAACATATTCAACGAGGAAAAAACGGACAAGAAGAATCAAGATAGCACGCTGAAGATTTGGCTGATACTGTAAAAGCGCCACAGTATAGTTTTCGTACGTATATGTAAAGTAGTGTTTCGTATTTTGCGACTCATCAACATCAACAGGGGTGAAAGCACCCCTCCTACGGTTGCCGACTGGGCTCAGGCCAGATTTTTGTTTTAAATCAAGTGATCCGTCGGAGCGCCCAATATTAGTGACAGAGTGACATTTGACATTACGTACTTCCTTCACACTTCCTCCATAGAGTCGTTGGAGTCGTTGGAAGCATGCTATGGCTCAGCTCATTACTGTACCATGGTGTATGCATGTAGCAGAAGATATGGGAGGGTGATTTTTGCGAGCATCAGGTGCGAGCGTGCGAGCGGTGCGGGTGCGGGAGCTGCGAGCATATATCATAATAAGTATAACCACCGGATATCAGTGGCCAGAGAGTATCTAACTCTTTATATGCTATTACTACTACTCTAAGTACTCATAGTGTAATTACAAGTTACAAGTTACAAGTTCCTATACTTACGGAGCAACTTGCAGTAGCAACAGTAGCAGCAATATCTTATCATAGACTTGTACATAGCGTGCATGCTCAGAAATTGTTGGCATGCTCACAGATGATACTCTTGTAGTTACTGCACTTACTTGTAGCCACACGCACCTTGACCCGCACACTCGCATATTGACTCGCACTTGCTCTTGCACACTTCAAACTTCAATTGTATTTATTGGCTTACACTTTCACGCGCACCCGCAATATTGGCTTGCACCTCATATTATATGGCACGCACTTGCCACAGGTAACATTATTAAACTCTTTAGATACTTACACAGACTCTATAATTCCAGTTTTGAGCATTCCTTAACCAAAATATATCCATTTTGGTATTAGTAATATTACTTACAGTAATATGGTCGAAGGCTTTGTCCACTTTCTCAATTGGAGCTTTTGGCTCCTAGCTGCCTTCCCTTGCCTTCCCCGTGTGTAATTTAAGAACTTACCCCATCTCAATTCTACAGAGTCAATGTATACTCATGAGTCATAATAAAAGATGTTTGTTCCACTACTCAGCCCTTTTAAAGGAAAACCCTATAGTATCACAGTGGCTGCTTGCACTTTAATGCTCGCCTGCACATGTTCACACCCAAAAGCTCGCCCTGGATCACACTGCCTTGCACGGAGCCCACAAGTTGCTTGCTAAATTCAACGTGCCACCTCAAACTCCGAGCCATGTTCATTCCGCAGGTTGCACGACAATGGATGTTGTGATAAAAGCAAGTAAATACACATTCATACCCGTAATTCCGAGTTGAATGATGCTCTGTAAGATCAAAACATGGCTCATGAGCACCAGGTTACCTTTTTGGAGCAAGACGCAATGGAGCGACAGGTCGAAATAGATCATGGCTAGATAGTAGAACCAGAAATATCTCAAGAATATCTTCGCTAGGCTTGTTTCAGGTTCATACAATGGTGCAAAGTTTCTTGGACACTTAAAGTAGTACATACCTTATTAGCCAGCTCAGGTAGGGGACGTACTAATATTACTATACCACTCAATCATCACAATGAGATGAACAAAATTGATTCAAGTCTAACAGCGCCTAACATTTGTTTATACTACCGCAAAAACAAGATTGTGGTGGTATAAACAATTGCGTACGGCCTTGTAAGTATCTACGGTCAAACCCAAAGCCTTGACCGTAGATATTTACAAATTGCCCCTGGGACCAGCACGACGAACGCGATCTTGTTGTAAACGGCCACTGTGAAGTAAGGCAAGTATGGCATATAATATATATTAATAATAAGTCACTCTGTCACAAATGCTTGACGTCCCGACGGATCACTTGATTTAAAGCAAAAATCTGGCCTGAGCCCAGTCGGCAACCGTACCCTCCCCAGCCCCGCGTGCGCGCCTGTGCGCGCGTTTCAAAAAACCTGCTTGGTACGCATCACCGCGTTTCTTGCAGCAAAGATCACAGTTACAGATGCCTTCGCATCGGAAACATGTGAAATCTGTTCGTGAAGTGTCGAAATCAACGGTGGGGTATCTATGTGGAGATCGACGGATAAGTAAGTAAATAGAAAGCGAGTAAGATAAGGTAAGATATGAATACTCACCACTGGTTGACACATCGTACACAATACTTGATTTTGCACTTGGTACCTTCATTTGTAAGTCTCATGTATACTCTGCTTGTCGGTCTGCGGCACTGGCAGTAGTACGACATGTCTCCTCTGGCCACTCTGTGCGCACATCGGGAGCGGTAGAGGTAAGGGCAGAGGTAAGGGAAGAAGTACGGGCGGAGGTAAGGGCAGAAGGAGTAGTTAACGCCTTCGTGGGATGCTGAGAACGCGAATCCACGAAGGAATCGGAGTCTTCGGACTCAGAATCAGAGGAGATGGGAGAGTATCGGATTTATCGTTGATACCATCGTCCTGTTTGTAATCATGACCTTCATCGTCTCCCGCCAACATTCCTCGAAGCACTCGCCCTGCATAGCATCCTTCCCTAGCGGCTTTCCCAGCCAGAGCCTCGCTGAGGACGAGGACAATGACAGCGACAACGGAGGTACAGACTTTCCTTTGCCTTTCCCATTACCAACTGGTCTAGGCCCTGCTCCTTTGCTCTCACAGCTCGCCAGCGACAACGCCTGCCTACTCTCGTTCGATTGCCGGATCCACTGCATAATCATCGTCCCCACTGGACCCAAATTTAACCTAAGATTGGCCTGCGCAAGAGAATCATCGCCCTCCTTCTCATCCTCAAACTCGAACTTAAACAAGCCAGGAAAAGCCATGATATCCCACTGTCTCCCAACATACAGCCTCACCGGCACCATCTGATCACCATGCACATCTTTCTGCAGCGCAACTACATCACCAGGAATACGAACAGGCGACGTCTCGCGCAACGGAACCAGCTTTTGTTCTTTCGGCGAGATAAGAAGCTCAGGGTCATTCGTACGTTTGGGGTTGGATTTGCGCGACACGAAGACGGGGGGAGAGTGAGTTCGGCTTTGGGCTAGAGACTGCGATGGACAACCTCTACCACGAGTGGCACTTCCCCGCCCTCGGCCTCGGGCTTGGCTTCGCCTCGGGAGATTCTGGCTTTCACTGTAGTAGTCGCTGACAACGGCATTGTGCGATGTCGAGGCATTCATTGCTTCTCGCAGCGAGAGCGCGAATGAATCTGAGGATTCCTTCCGTTTCAGAGGCAACAGAGTTTTCGACGAGGATTGTGCGCCATCCTGACGTTGTTACGTTGCGGGTGTTCCAGACGCGCTCATCGCCGAGCGCCACTAGATTCAAGAAGAAAAATATCCGCAGTAAACGATTCCAGGGCTATAGGTGAAAGAAAAAAAACTGGTGGATGGGATTGTACATGTCGTGGTATCAAAATGAAAGGTTGACAGAATGGCAAAAGTCCACCAATCAACGATCAACATCTGATCATCACCCACGTTGCGCGCTTAAAATCCTTACCAATAGAACTTTCAACTGATAAGTTGATGATAGCGATTCGTTGTACTGTAACCTTTGTTCTGATAAGACAAGCGGCGGGGACGATACAGTCGACCTTCGGGTGTGAAGGGAATCGCGACGACGTGGTACGGATGAAAGAACGATTAGATTACTCAATGTACGTAACAGAGTATAAGTAGCTACTGTACGTAAGTGGCGGAACGACCGAGCACAAGAACACATGCTCTAACATGTTCGAACTCAAAGTCCAAATGGGTACGTTTTAGGGAGGTAGAGAACACTGGTATTTGACACAATTCGCATTCAATGGAAAGTGGTATCATTGACGCAGTTCATCCTGATTATAATAGTAACCATAACTTCGCGACAGTAAAACTGGGTTACTGGTGTTCGCTCGAACCGACGTAGCCGTAATGATTAGGTGACTAAGGGGAGAGGGAGTAAACTTTCAAGTTGGAGTATGGAGACGTGGATGGGGAAGCTTGTTACCCACGTATCACCACGCGAAGGCTACACTAATGACTGTTATTTGATGTGCCCTTCAAAAAGGTATCGAGGATCAGCATGACATTCGACATCCAGTCTTTGATAACCTCGAGGATCATCGATGATCTGTAATTATGTCAAGCTGGAAAAGACTCCTCGCCGGAAGTATGGAGCGAATCTCCTGGCACTGCTGTTGGGTCCGAATCGTTACACTTTGCAACACCGATGAATCCTCGCGAAACTGGCGGGAGAGGAAGCCACAAATTCCATCTGAACAAGGCAAGAGTTTCCCACCATTTGAGCCTTTCTTTCTCTGACGTTCAGTACGCGCTTGCCGCCTCATCCTCCTGCAGTCATCGGTCGTTACAATTTCACACCAAAATTCTCGCTGCCTCACCACCCCACACCTATGTCCAAGTCAAGACTCCTCGCTGGTTTTCGCGGGTATCTCAGCATTTCAAGTACACTGGTTAAGTCCCGGGGAGTAGTCACTCAAAAGTAAGTAGATACTTATCTAGGCTGTCCGGGACCGCTTCTATCTACCTTTCCATCGCCGCAACAACGCATCGAAAAAGCTAACCTCTAAAACTTGGTATTCTTTTATTCAAAAAGGGTATCTATCTACGTAGATACAACCACTCAAGGTCCCTGTCGAACTTGGAACTTGATCCTGCTCAAAGTGCTCAACGTCACACCTACCTAAACTTATAGCTTATGCCTTTGCTTATGCTTACCTGCACCTTTCCGTCTAATAATTGTACTTACTTACTATCACTTTCCGCGTCGGAGCATGCTTCGCATGTCCAGCTCAACACCTTGGCTACATGGTTGTAGATAGCACTGTAAAGCGGAGCCGAGTATAGTATTACCACTACTACTACTACTATTCCCGGAATGCTTCCTGTAGAAGTAAGTACTTAAAGCTCTCCCAAGCATCATCATCTTACATTCATTTCTTACACTTCCTTCTCATTGAGCCCATCCCGGCTGCTGGCATAGAATTCGACAAGTTGGTTGATGGTATGAATAAAAATTTGTTGAAGGGAGATACGAGCCAACGAGTCCCCCCCTCCTCCTCCCCGCTGTTTGCAGATGGGACGCGTTTCATTGGGTGATCCTTCCTGGGGGGCCATTACTTCCCCCTCTCATATTTTATTTACTCTTCCGCCCGAGTTCCTTGACACAGGACAGTTTCGTGCAGTTACTTATATACGGGGTATCTCGTTCGTCAGCCCTCAATTAAGTTTCTTTCGCTTATGAGTTTCTTCTCTCTCTTTTTACATCTTTCAAAAAACTTGGGAACTCATGTGCTCTCCACAGACTCATAACATAAGTCACTACTCAAAGATACAATTTTGTCAAATTTTTTTTTCGCCCGTTATTATTTCATGCCTGCGTAGTCCAAGTGTACCTGGGAACGCTTGACGTTATCATGAAAAGCTTGGACGGTCCCCGCTCGTACTCACTCTTTGCCCCCAGTAAATAGAAGATGTAAGATAACTACGTGGGGAAACGCTCAAGTACCATGACAATCATCAGGCTCTCTCCTTTAATTTACAGGTCATTAAGCTTTCCTTCCCCATACTGCCGACTCTCTTCCCCTCCTTCCTCAGCAACCACTTGCGAAATACTAATGGCCAGAGGCCTCATCGGAATATTACTTCCACCGTTGTTGAATCCGGTACCACTGGTGGCAACGGCACTCGGCTGTGATGATACCTTCGCCCACCCAAGTCCCACGCGAACATTGATAAGCATAAACGAGATACCAGCTATCGACGGGAAAACATCAATCGCGAAGTGCTGGATCTGCGTTTTCAGTAGTTCTGTGATGAAGAAGAAGATTGTCCAGGCCCTAGCCAGATGCGAGTTTAACGAAAAACGCAATGAAGAAGGAGATTTAAAACCCACGTATAAATGGCAGCACTCTCAACAAAGATTGCTAGGACTTTCTGTAACAAACAAATGGTCAGCCAAAAACGCTTCTATCACCGAGTCAATTTGAAGTAGTGCATACCAGGATGTTTGTCGAAAGTCCATGTGTATAATTCATCCGGTGGTGTCGTATTAATGTCCAGCATATCAAACCTATCCAATACAAGTTGTTGAGACAAACAAGAACTCAAACAACTAGAAAGAACACAGTACTTGTGCAGTAGATATTCGTACTAGGGGTATATAGTTCCAAAGACAGTTGCGGATTTCTAGTGATCAAAGACTTGCCTTAATGAGAACACACATTGGCAGGTGATCCATCGCGCCGCTGCGAATACGAACACATCCGTGCCGAGAGCATGTCGTGTAAATTGGTATGTTATACCAATGTTGCTTACTTGAGTTTTTGAATCAGTCTCAATCTATATAATATCATGGAGAGAAGAGGTACCAAGTAATCCAATCCATGTCATCACAGGGAGTACTGTAATGTACAACTTTTTGTCGGTTACTATCCAGAGACGGTAGATCTGGAAGCAATCTCCCCGATGTCAGCGTGCGGGGAATACAAGCGAGTAATCACTTACCACCAGGATATCCACAATTATGAGGGAAGCACCTAACAACGCACTCTTAACAACGTATGTAGGTTGCGCAAGATCATTAACAAAATGAGCTGGCCCAAGTGGGTCTTTATCTGTCACAAATGCATCAAAGAGACGAATGAACGTTATGATCCAATGCTAACGCGATTCAAGTCTCAGCCTGGTGGAAACACTGGTGAGCCAGCGTAGTACATACCGCAGTAACACACATAAATATCCCAAAAGATCCAACCACCATCGGGGATCGAAAGAACGATATCCATGATGAACACCGAGTGTAATTTGACTTGTTCGCAAGTGGACTATGTCGTAGTACGATGAAGATAGACGAGGCAATGGAAAGCACAAAGAAAATCCCATACGCAAAGCTCTCGATTGGGACATCAGCAAGGAAGCCAACGATGCTGGGAACTGGGGCCATAACTGGTTCAAGAACACAGAGGTTCTTTTGAGGTTCTTTGCATTTAAGGCGCGATGGATCAAGGTTGTGATACCTTTAAAGTCTGTGATACCTTTGAAGTCATAAAGCTATGAGTTTTGACAAGCCAAATCATGTTGCTTCCATCATGATGATCTATGGTTTACGCTTTATTATAATTTACTCGTAGCGAAAATATTTGGCTTCGCGGCGCTCCTCCTGGAATGGAGGAGCTTCAGATTCTATACTCATATGTTTCCGCACCCCCATGACCAAAGCTTTGTTTGTCCATGCTTCCTACCCTCCAGGCCATGTAAGTACTTATGTTAGAATATTTTTTATTTGGGTTGTGTAAGGAATGTAATGAACTTGAAGTTCCTTTCTTTCTAACCCGGCCTGAAACAACTGAATAGGATTGGTGATGAAAGTCGGCAGTGGCTAAGTGAGTTTGATGGGAGACTAGGGGAAAATGATGTATTGAGGTACCATCAAATTATCAGAGCAGGCAGCCTTGGTACGAGGAATGGTTATTCTTTCATGGCTGACTCCTGAGCCACCATGACCATTCAGACAAGGAATGACACGATAGGGCGGAGACGGCAAAGCCTCTCCACAGGTGGAAGATACTCCAGGTGATTTCCTTGTTGTACTTGGACATCGAGAGCTGTATATTATATTCAAATTATATTCCAGATCCTCATTTGTATGCAAACACATAT
Source organism: Rhodocollybia butyracea (assembly GCA_015501585.1). NCBI lineage: Eukaryota > Fungi > Basidiomycota > Agaricomycetes > Agaricales > Omphalotaceae > Rhodocollybia > Rhodocollybia butyracea. The sequence continues at coordinate 80,858 of JADNRY010000160.1, read as the reverse complement.
ATCTTCGTAAACTGTGTATACAGTTAGAGCGCTTTCTTTTTAGATCGTGTATAGTCTTGACGTTGTGCGACGGTACGGTGAGTGCTGATCACAGCATTGTGGAGACTGTGCATCCCAGGCATTTATTTGGCATGATACATGTGGCTGGCCCTGGCAGTTTCTAAATGGGACCACGTCGGTTATACTACCACTACCAGTCTTGTTTATGTCTCGAAAATTGAGCGGCCTTTTTACCGAATTCGAAGGAGGCGCAAGCAAACGAGACTTCAAAGGGCTTAAAAAAAACTAACTGAGAGTATCTAGCCAAAGTTACAAGCGAGCGAAAAGTCCTTCGGAAGCTCCTTCCACGGCAAGGGGGGGAAATGGATAGAGCAGGACAGATACAGTATGCATGCACATAGCCATATCAGATGAGACACATGATATGACTGATACCGATTTTGCTTATCTCGCTCAAACTACATTGGATTTCAGTGACGTCGTTTTCAGTGGGGATTTTTCAATATGAATGGCATGACGTCGGGAGAGCCAAACAATAACCAGTACTGGCCACCATCTGTACTGCCTCTGACTTTTCGCTTTGCTATTACCAGGGCATTCTCATCGTCATCAACCTCCAACCCAGTCGTACGAGGAGTTGGCGGGCATGCTTTCGCCACCTCTGTATTTAACTAACCATAAATTCCTTGTCACTCAACTACCAATGTAAGATATATAACATAATATAGGTCTGCAGGCAACCCTTGTGAGTGGGGTTAGTTGAAAATTAGCATGCGGATAAATCTAATTTTACTAATTTTGTATCAACTAGAAAGTTGGTGCTCCCGCCCATAATCGATCATCAATGTGGGTAGGGCAGTGTTCTCACTGTCACGGTATAAACAACTGTTGATGGTATGGGCTTGCTTTCATCTCTCAACTTTTGAATAGACAGACAGTCTTTCGGTAAGACAATTCTAGCAGTCACTGGAGATTTCGGTAACTTCAAGAGGATGTTGCCTTTGCTACCAAACTTATACATTGTAAAGGTGTTAGACTATTATGCGACTCATTCGAACCAATAGTAAAGAACCAGAGCTCACCTACTTTGCGCATGAGCAGCAGATGGAGTCCCAAAATATGCGATCCTTTCGCATGTATGGGAAGAAGAGGAAGTGACGTTCCCGGGCCAACACATGCAGAATGGGCCCCATCTGGCAGAAAATTGACACTTGCTGCATTGATAAATCCAGCAGTGCCGAGCTTTCGGACACCATCAACTCGATGTACAGATACTACCGCAAAGCAGAAGTCTGCTATGCATACCTAACAGATGTGCGAAGCGACGTTTTTAGCCAGTCCTTTGACTTCCGTATGTGCCAGTGGTTTACGAGGGGGTGGACATTGCAAGAGTTAATAGCGCCAGAGACAGTCATTTTCTTCACAAAAGACTGGGAGAAAATCGGAACTAAGGCGAGCCCGCAAGAGACTCTCACAGAGATTACTGGGATCCCATCGGGGGATCTGCTGTCACGGGCTGATCTGCGTGGGATGAGTATAGCTGCGAGAATGTCTTGGGCTGCCAGAAGGAAGACAACATGCATAGAAGACAGGGCATACTCACTGATGGGCATTTTTGATGTTTTCATGCCTCCAATCTACAGCGAGGGAGAGTACACCTTCATCAGATTGCAGGAGGAGATTTTGAAGGTGTCCAACGATTATACAATATTTGCTTGGGAGGACAAGAGCTCATTTTCCAGTGCCACCAGTCCAGATATGTCCTGAACCTGAAGCAGGAAGAAGATTCCCATACCGGTCTGCGCAATGCTCCTGTCTTTCTTCACGCTGCCCAGTCGGACACAGTCCTCTTCTACGATGGGAAAGCTTACATTCCTCTCAACCAGAGTACATCCTGTGAGATCCTTCCGCAACGAAAGAAGTGATTGACTACTATCGAGAAACATCTTTATCGTCCAATCGTCCGCGCCTAACCCGAAGCGTTATCGGGACTAGGTTCGCTTGAGGTATGCCATTGTTATGAGATTTTCATTTCGGAGCCGTGAACTACTTTTCAAGGGGTAAGTTATTATTTTACTGGTATCGCAGTGGTAATCGTAACCAATCCTTTCTCAGTTGGAAAATCCAGAAAGCACGATAGAAGCTTGAGGAACGTATCCTTCATTGGGTCGGAAGGGGTCCTAAACCCTCCAGGGTCCTTGCAGACGAACACACAGCGTTCTTGACAAAAAACGCGAAGCAGGTCGACTAGCACTGACAGGCGTGAAAATAGTCGGTGATGCAACGATACTCTTCCTAGACGAAGACATCAACCACTATGGCTATGCGGCGCGCGATATCTACCTTATCTCGAATTCCCTTCCGAGCTCGAACCCCTACATAAAGATGTTTTCCAGGAGTGGCGAGCGACAATACATAACCGGACACGCATTGACGGAGGTGCCTGGGCCATCGCATCGCATCTACGCGCTCAAGGAGCGAAGGGAGGACTACTGGGGGTATAGTGATACTTTCGAAGTCATTTGGAAATCTCCGCATGTTAAGGCGACAATGCACTACGCCAGCGTCAAATAATAACGGGCGAAATTTTTTCCAAAATTATTCCTGTAATTATTTACCTTTTTCGATAAGAATTTCGGTTGAAATTGGTTCTCTTTTTCGTGCGAAAAATAAATTGAAAAACAAACAGAATTTCGCTCGTAAATCTTTGATAATTTTGTCTGAAAAATCTATTGTAATTGATTATCTTTTTCGATAAGAATTTCGCCTGTAATCTGTTATCTTTTTCGGACGAAAAAGATAATGAAATTACTTATCTTTTTCGCTCGTGATTAGTTAAAAATTTCGAGCGATATTTTTACAAGGTAACAACTGGACAATGATTGGGCAGGAACTGGACAAGAACTGGGCAGTTCGGTCATGTGATCTGCATCTGCCAGTACTTCATCTGTCTTAAGATGACTTTCAGTATCATACAGGATAGGTATTCATGGCAGCACCAGTAATTGCGCGCCATTCATCACAACGAAACTCTGAACATGGGAGAAAAAGTGTATTTTAGAATCAGGCATACTGAGCCACCGCCTAGTACAACTCTTATCAACTCGGAAATCACTCAAGAGACACGTCCCGTGCAATATTCTCATTGCCCAGCGAGACAAACTATCAATAGTGTCTGAAAGATCACGCAAATTCATACGCAGTCTTACTGTAAGCCCTCTTTTGGTGAACGACCCTGACAGACAGGTATTGAGGCGATGAAACCTGGTTTGATATATGATGCGAAGATTCTTCTTGGACTTGTGTTGGCTCCGCAAAAGAATGTTATAGCTATTCGAGAAGCATACCGACCGACGTCGTTATAGGGTTTTGCCTCGTGTGGTGGCTGGCACTCCAATACATATGTGGTATCCTGTAACTTTAAGTCTAGTATTGCACATCACATGACCGAACTGCCCAGTTCTTGCCCAGTTCCTGCCCAATCATTGTCCAGTGATTACCTTGTAAAAATATCGCTCGAAATTTTTAATTAATCACGAGCGAAAAAGATAACCAATTTCGTTGTCTTTTTCGGACGAAAAAGATAACAGATTACGGGCGAAATTCTTATCGAAAAAGATAATCAATTACAATAGATTTTTCAGACGAAATTATCAAAGATTTACGGGCGAAATTCTATTTGTCTTTCAATTTATTTTTCGCACGAAAAAGAGAACCAATTTCAACCGAAATTCTTATCGAAAAAGGTAAATAATTACAGCAATAATTTCGGAAAAAATTTCGCCCGTTATTATTTGACGCTGGCGTAGTGATGGAAGAGGGGAAGTGTAGTCTGGGTGACGAGCAGAGAGGCAATCTTTTTGCGCTGTTCTATGTCACAGGGCAATCCACCACCATCGTAGGCAACATGTATGAGGAGTATGTGCATAAGGCCCTTGTGCAATGCGAAAAGGACTTGCCTCTAATGCAACCGATGATGCGTTTGAGTCCAAAAGGATACAGCTTTGAGACTACCTCTTCCGACCTCCCAGCGTATGAAGAGTTTCCCCGAGTGAAGATCATCGCAGTCTTTATCCATGTCCCTATCGCTGGACCCCGGGGCCGGGATCATAGTAATACCGCGGAAAATGCTATCAATGACATTAAAGAGGTGAAAAAGAGGATCAAGGCCGGTTTTGAAAAACTCGTTGAGGTTATGTACTTTTGCATTCAAGTTGCATCTGACGTTTTTCCTTCTACGAGGGCTCAAGAATGGAGGATTGAACTTGTATATTTCGCGCCTCCGATTGCTGATGGAGTCGATGGCAGGGTGTTCCATTCCCAGACATCCCCAGCGGGCTTGATCATGGCTAATGACGCTGGATTGGCGTACCAAAAGGGAGCAACCGAAAGCGGAAAATGTGATAACTCGGGTAGATCAGATGAAATAGAGGGGGAACCGATGGAGGGTGTGACTGCTGGTTCAGCTGATGAACCTAAAAGCCCCGAGAAACGACAGAGAATTTCGTCATTGGCTTCAGCCCCTAACGGGGCAGCATTAAATGCTGGGACCTCTCATGAGCTTGGCAAGCGAAAGCACCGCTGATAGTTTTCTTGGTGACAGTGCCATTAATTTTCTTCGCTCTTCATTCTACTTACCTGGTTTACTTCTTTTTTTTTCTTGCGTGTGTACTTCATTGTGGATGAGAACGTATTTCGGCTTATGATAAAGTGGGGTTAACGTGTAGTACTGATAATATCACCAGTTCGTTAATTGACAGAGAAATTTCGGATTATGATAAAGTGGGGTTAAGCTGCAGCTCCCGAGGGAGTGAGCCATTCCATGTTTCTTCAGATGGAAGGTGTCTTTCGTTCGCTTGTGGGCCTATAATCGGAGGGAACTTCGTCCCCCCCCCTGAGGACCCGGATTAATCTAACTTTCCCCTCTGTCGCGGCTTTCAACGTCACTTCCCAGTCACTCTCTGCATTCAAGACGCTTATCGATGCAAAATCATATCATATCAAACCTGATCAGTGCAATACCGAAAAACTCATGTTCTGTACCGCAGTTCTACATCGAAAAATTATAATAACCCTCGTCCTTGGCTGACCACGGTAAGGCTGACCAGCGTGCCTGGATAGACTATAGTTTTGTGGTGGCGGAGAAACGGTTCTTTATCTAACACTTGAGGCCGACTTGAACGAGATGTCTCCGTCTTGTAGTTCTACATCGAAAAATTATAATACAGTACCCTCGCCCTTCAAGGCTGACTACGATAAGCTGAGCAGCGTGCCTAGTACCGAGTTGAAGATATACTATAGCTTTCGCGGCGGCGGAGAAATGGTTCTTTAGCTATAACACTTGAGGCCGAGGTGAACGAGAGATACCTCGATAGTTTAGCGAGGAAAAGAGCTGCAAAATGCCGTATATGCCTCATACCAGCGAATCAGCGAAGATTATACTACGTACCTCATTGTTCGGCAGGTCCAGGTATGTGGAAGAGCGAGCGCAGCTATCACTTTCTCTGGCGGAGGAGGAGGAGACCTCTCAGAGGAAGCTGATAGATGTAAAAGCATTAATTTCCACCCGAAATTATGGGTTCTTGCCTGTATCCTTTCTTGCATATCATTTGTATTCCCATACCGCCTAAGTAGTCTCTTCACACCTCTGATATCCCTTTTGAGCTGCGTCTGCAACAGCTGCCGTATTCATTGTTCTACTAGGATTGCATGTTAAGAGAAAAGAAGATAACATGAAGACCTACACGTCAGATTTAATTAGCAATGCTAATCGGTAATGATTTTGCAGACATGTGGAGCTCAACAGAGCTCAGCCCGAGGAGCAAAAAACCTAAAGGGCATATGTCGTCGTTACTAATCAACAAGGCACCGTTTTTGTTTGCGTGAGCGTTCAACAGCGTTCATTGAACGTTCAACAACGCGTGCCGCCCCCCGACTTTTTCGCTCGCAAAAATCAATACTTTAGAGCCGCAAACCGTGCCTGCCCAGCTGAGCATGCCATTAGCTGGGAAGTATGCTCATAAGAAATTTCAACCGAAGCGTTGACCAATAGCTCCGCCGAACTTAAGGGACTTGTCAGGAAGACGGGCCAAAAGACAGTTTGGTCCTTCAATCCAATTTCGCACTAGTTCGCCTTTTCCATGCAAGTCTTAACCTCTCACGAAGCGGTGAAGCGGTCAGGTATGAAAACATGTTGTGGAACTGAGACGTTAACCAAAAGATAGCTTGGTCCTTTCGCACTAGTCCGAGTTCGCCTTTTCCATGTAAGTCTTAACCTCTCATGAGACGGTACAGTGAAAGCATGTTGTGGAACTGAGATGATGAGGAATACAAGCTAATGCGAGACGGGAAACCCCGTACACTGAAAATATCGCTTATGCCTGCCAATCCTTCGGCTGTACAAATGAAATTAGTCTGATAGTTCGAACGCGAACATGTGCAAAGCTCACTTTGACTTCTGCTCCAACTGTTTTAACCCACACCTGAGGCCTTTCCCGTTCCGTCCGAGCACCCTGTTCACCCTCATCCCACGTGTAACATGTAGCGATAGCGAGCTTTGTGCCATCACAATTGAACGCAATACTCGAGACCGGATTGTTGAACTTGGAGTATTGACGTAACCGTTTCTTGATTTTGTGGTCCCAGACGGAAACGGTGCCGTCCGAGCCTGCAGAGGCAAATGTGTTGAAACTGACGCAAAATTGTTAGATTGTAGAAAAACCGTCGATGACACGAGAGATCATACATTGGATGGAATGCGAGCGCGTTGACTGGCCAGACATGATCTACACCGTCAATTGTCTGACGATGACACTTGAACGCATATTTCTTTTCTTGAGCCTCCGGGGATGGGTCGAAATATTCGACCGCGATCCGACCTTCGACAGAGGCGGTAGCGTAGCCTGAATGTTTAGGCTCATGAGAAACACATGGATAAGAACAGCGTACAGACCCATACCTTCGCCATTGACCATACATGCTAGCGATCTAGTCATGTACTTCAAGCTACTCTCTCTTCGCTGCTTGGGTTCCTGCATGTTTCGAATATCGTAGATGTGGAAAAGTCGACTGGCCATAGCAACTACGAGAGTGTTATTGACAAGGTCAATGTGATATATCCGTTCAGGGGTTTCGTATGAAGACTGTTCGGGTGTTGGTGTTCGTGGATCGAACAATCGTATAGTCCGGTCCCAAGAGCCAGAAATGAGCGCATCTACGACAAGGAGTTGAGTAGCACATTCACAAAGCGGGGAATAAGTCACTGACTGAGTTCTTTGGAGTATACCAAACTCGAAACAGCATCAGAGTGTGACCCGACAATATTTGTTTTTTTCGGTCCCGAAATCCAGGCTAAATGGTCTCAAAAAATCAGCTTTGAAATGGGAAAAAAGAGATCCGCTGCTTACTAGCGGACCGCTGTATCTAGGCCGCCGCTAAATCCATGCTCAGCATCCGAGAAACAACAGGCTAATACGGCAGCTCGATGATCAAACTTGCATTTTTGTTCGCTCGTTTTGCTACCTGAGGCCTCATCACCGACATCGTAAAGTTTTACGGTCTAGAAAACACGTTATAAGCCAAAGAAAGAAACATTTGAATCAGGAGAAAAAACGAACCGTGTCCCATGAGGAAACTAGCAACTGATTCGGATTAGTTGGTGAATACTGGACCTTTGAGATGCTATCAAAAGGCGGTGAAGGAAGAGAGAACTGGGTATCTAGAGATGAAGCAAGATCCTGAGGGTTTCAAAGAGTAACTTGGCTCGGAAATAACACAAACGTACCAGTCATAGATAATACAAGTTTAAGGACTGAGGAAAACGGCACGTGGTGGCTGTTCGGACCGAGTTCGGAGCCTCTCTCAAACCCACTCCCGAAACTTTCAATCCTGCGGTAAAATCCACCAACATCTTCCAGAGTTCACAGCTCGTACATAGTACTTCAAAGTGCCAAGATTTGAGGAGTTGGATCGGTCCTATATCCTGCGCACTAACTCAGCAATGTACGTAGACCCTTTTAATTTTCAGAAATTCTCAACAGGCCATTCAGCCATATTTTCAGGAACCATCCCTTCGATCCCAAGCTTGAGAAGCTCGGAATGCGCCTACTCGGGTAGACTATGTTGTACTATAACTTTCTTTGGGCATGCTTCTTTCTGCATTCTTTCTGCACTCTTCATTATAACTTCATAAATGCGGGTAGAAGTACCAAGTCGAAGGGTTAGCGGTGGAGTTTGAGCGCCCTGCCTCGAGGCGTAGGCTTTCGGCGTTTTCACCTCTTTCTTCATTATCGGTAAGTCGAGCGTTGATCACGAGCTCTTTATAACCTTATAATTTTATTTCCTTTCAGCGTATACAGCGCTGATTGAACAGCCTCGGGTATACCGAGTCACAGTACTAAGTATCCCGCTATCAATCATTGAAATCAGCTCTCGGATTTGACCCTGTTAAAAAGTCGTGGAACTATCCGGCGACACGCCTATATTAATATAGGCTTCTTTCTTTCTTTTTCCCCAAGACTTTACCTGACTTAACAAATGCCTCCCTCTCATAAAAGCGGGAGCATTGCCTCCGGGAAATCGACTCAAAAGGTTCCACGACGACCCAAATCCCCAGTTTCGATGTATCAGATGGATTTTGGCGCTAGCGCGCCGAGGCCGCCACCTCGACCGCTAATTCCCCCAAAACCCACCAAGTCACGAACATCTACACCAGCAGATAAACACCCTGTTCACACTCCTTCACGTACCTTCAGCCATAGCTCTTTGTCAAGTTCTGTATCCAGTCGGAGCTTTGTTAGCAGCAATAGCTCCAAGGACACATCGTCGTCTTTAACTTTGTCTAGGCTGTTTAGTAGAAAGCGCAAAACTTCTACACCGATACCCCCATCGACTAAATTCGAACCTCCTGATACCCCCACTCCGTTCTCCATTCATTCGTCTGCGAAGGCCGATATATTGCGCCCTCTCGCCCTCCCTATTGTAACTCTAACATCCGACGAAAATGGAATTCTCAGGTCGATTCTAGATGAGGAAGAGATCACGGACGACACGAACGACGGCGAAATTGTCGAGGTGTTGCGCGACACTAGTAATCATACTACTTCCCAGACTCATGACAACATGACAACGGTTCCACCACGCGCTGAAATACAACGAGATACACCTTCCCGAAATAACCCTCATGCTCCATCTCGTCCTTCTCGCAATCCAAAACGACCAAAAACAGCTCCCCAGGCTTCTTCTCGTCCTTTTTTTCGTCCTCTTCCTGCCGTTCCTTCCAAAGAAGCGCCTGCTGCAATTCCTCATAACACTCGGAATGGACAGTTTTTAGAACCCCAGATACATCTTGATACGAAGGGAAACGAGTCGTCACCGTCCTCGTTGAAACGATCAAATTCCATATCCCACTCCATGATGGTGATAGCACCACGTCCAGATTCCCCCTTTCTTGATTATCACGCGCCCATGCACACTTATTTCGCCGCGGCCTTGGGAGGGAAACCGTCCTTGTCGTATGCCGATGAATGCGAGAAACGGCAAGGATGGAGCGGCGAATGGAATATTGATGATATACAGGATGTCATTCAGAAGCTCAGGGAGCTGAAATGAACCATGCTGGTTACCGCAAAGTATACTATAGGCTTTAGTATACTTACCACTCTTTGGCAAGTCTTTTTTAAGTCACTCGTGAATTGCAACGCTAAACGTTTGTCTCATTCCAGGTGTCAACTATGATTGATTTGTCTTTGGTCTACAAGCGACCTGGTAGCTTCAGTCGAGACCTGCATCGCATCGCATGCTGGAAATGGCCACATGCTTTGGAGCTCAATTCACACCGTTGCTTGTTTCGACTTCAACCAACCGGGGGACTCGCGTTTGCGTGTGGATGTATCTAGCTATCTGTGCAAATCCTACTTATTGTCTATACATCATCGTCGACATACATGATCCGAGTAGAGCTGTGCGCTTATTATCCTGAGATTTTGTTTTCTGCCCTGGTCGAAGCAAAGGCCAAACAGTCAGCTGGCTAAATGTTCCGATATCTGATATCTATCCGTTACGATGTATCAATAAACTTGCTATCAATAAACTTGCTTCCATTCAGATGTTCAGATGTACAACTAAGACGGTAACTAGTGGTTGTACATCTTTGTACATCTAGCATTCGGTGGCTGAAAGCAGTTCTTCCCAGCTTTTCATTTCAAAGAAAGCAGGCAGACAATTCCAAACTTCCTGCCTCCCTTTTGTATGCTGCTTTTTGGCATTTGACACGCATACAGCACATACATTCAATTTCTCCCATCTAGTATATGGCCGTAACGGATGTGGATGTCTTGAAGTTTCCATGAGGTGCCATTCGGTATGTGGACTTCGAGCAACAGAACATAACACGTTTTCACAACCCGGAGCTGGTTGGAAGCCAAGCAAAAATGAATGTGAGAGGCTCATTTCGGCGTACCGGAGCCTTTCTCTGCCTACAAGACAGACGGTCTTTTGCTGCCACGAGATATCGTCTGGGTTATCCTCGAGAATACGTCGAGATGGGAGTCGAGCCAGACAGTAGTAGGCGTATGGAAGTACAATCCGAACATCCGTTTCATGGGCCAGTCTGATAGCACGCATGACGACGTCACTCTTAAGACGTTTGACGGTATTTTTACCCCGGGTACCTCGAGAGTCATATTCCTCCAGTGTAGCTGGAAGTGTACGAGTGAAAAGAGATATGCACTTTCGACGAAGAGATAAAACCAAATATTTCGAGCTAATCCGTAATAGCCCTGATATAAAGTTCAAAATGTCATCGAGTTCGGAATCCAGGGGAAAGTCGTCAAAGTGGCTAGCTAGCCAGATCAGAAAGAGATCATATCTCAAATAATAATATAGAGTATACACACGAAGGAAAATAAAGGGCATTGAGAAGATCTTGAAAGTCCTGAGCACAGTCGTGTAACTGAACAATCGGACATCCATCCATGAGATTTTGGGCATCATCATCAGGCTGTGGAAGGGAGAATAACGTGGAGAAAACCTCTGAGCTGTTGGACAAAACAGTCTGGTGAACGCGGAAGAGCGTGTCTTCGACCCACAAAACTATCGAGCCGTCATAAAACCAGAACTTTGAGTCCTTGGTAGCCAACTCCATACGCTTCGCCGCAAACCGGTGAAACGCCGTCAAATGGATCTGCGGAGATGGTGAGTGTGTATATTGCACACTACAAGTATAGCCTCACATTGCGGCTTGAAGAAAAGATCGCTCAACGTCATGACTTCGCCTCGTGGCCAAGGTACCCACGGGTTCAAGCGTCGTATCGTACTTGCTAAAACAGTAATAACAACATATTTGTTCATTATGAGTAAGATCACGGCATTGAGCTGGTATTCGGACATTATCCCGGCTGAGTGTACCGTAAAATTTGATTATATGTACGACACTTGTAAGTACATGTTTATGTTGATGTGCTACTGTGCTATCAAAGTCGATAATACTTGGGTGTCCATTCGAGGAGATACCTTACACTTAAATGAGTGAATGTGACTGAAAATTAAATCAAATCCAGTGCGATATCAACTGTATCAGTGCTACGTACCTCACTATCCCGTCTACACTTTTCAATGATAGAGGCGGTTCACCGTCTACGGGAGCGATGTTGAAAGCCGCTAGACTCATAGCCACTGTAATAAACACCGAAGCATCACCGAGCAGACGCCCTAGTAGATGGTGACTGTATCAGACTAAAATCAAATATCGTCATCATTATGTCGCACCTGGGCAGAGTCTGAAAAGGATAGATATAAGGAACTTGAAGATGGGTTCATGGGTGTGAAACTAACCTTCGTCCAAAACCAAAAACCATATCTTTTGGATCTTGCTCGGGAGCATCACCAAGAAACCTTTCGGGGTTGAATTCCATGGGATTACTGTATATTTCTGGGTCGTGCGTCATGTTCCTACCATCCACCTCAAGCTTTAGCTTGGAAAAAAAATAGCACGCAACTTGTTGCTCACCAGATGTTTGCAATAACTGTGGCGCCCTTGGGAATAAACATCCCGTCGTGGATATCATCAGATGCCGTGCAATGTGGAAGTCCTAGATTCGGTTAGCACTATACTATACCAAGGTCCAAAGTAAGTTCGATAGGAACATACCGTTGGGAACAACTGCGTGATATCTCAGAAGTTCTTTGTACATCGCCTCTATATATGGTAGCTGAGGTCTATCTTCGAAAGTAGGTAGACGATCGTGTCCAATGACCGCATCCAATTCTGCTTGAGCCCGTCGCTGAACGTCAGGAAACATGGCCATCACAAGGAAGAAAGCGTAGACCGTGATTGCAGTCTGCCAGTCAAACATCAGATCAGTTGAGAAAATAGCAGATTTTCTAGAAAGACTCTTGAATCCAACATGGAAACCAGACTTACTGTCTCTGATCCACCTGAAATAAGACCCAGAAAACCGTGTTATTCAACAAGTACAGACAATGTCGAGACTCAACATACCGCCAAACATTGAACCTGATGCAAGTTTCAGGTCTAGCTCTTCTTGCGCCGAAAGGTTTTGCCTTAGCCAGTTTGCTGTGAAAGAGTCTTTGGCAGTTCCATCCGACTATACATGATCATCAGCCCGGTCTTCATACGGTTTAAAGCCATTCAATTACCAACTGTTTCTTCACAAAATCGAATGGCTGGAGTGATGTTAGAAGAGATCGCCTGAGAGAAATCCGTGCATACATACCACATCAACCATCGCCCAGTAATCTTTTGCCCAACTTCGCCCAATGCGTTTCCACTCTGTCCCCGGAAACCAGTCAGGAACTTTCAGAAGGATGGGCATCTGGTTCACAAGGAAAGCTCCTGGAGCAGTAGCGCGATTGAACCTGTCCATTCCGAGATTCGCAACGCGGACGAGTGGGTCATCTGACTCCGATTCAACTTCGTAACCATAAGCTATCTGAAGGATAATGGCACCGGCATGTCTAAAGCCATATACTTTAATTAATATCGAGTGGGGAGCTTGAGGGTACATACTGGAAACAGTGCTCTTGAAGGTTCTCCGGATTATGCAAAACTCGCCTCAGAAATTTCCGACCCAAAAGTTCTTCTTGAGGAAAGAAAGCTCGGACCGCAGAGCTGCTCCCTAATTCCCGATGGAAAAGACGACGCGAAAACCTGAAACACTTGTTATACGGAAGAAACCCCATGGTGTCCTAACATCGTCTAGTATATGAGCACCACTCCTCGGACAGAATAAAAAGCAAATACTCGCTTTCATCTCAGCGAGGTCCATTGCCATTGGGACGTAAGGTCTATCAGAGTAAATGTTGCTCTTCTTATCGAGCATTTCTTGACACCGTTTATAGGAGTTGATAACAATCACAGTCGTCCCTAGGAGCAATGAAAAGATATTGGCATGCTGTCAATAGATATCCGATTCCGATAACAGCCCGGCTTACCGAAAGCCGATACCGAGAGGAGGTCGCCTATAAGACAGCAATTGACTACCATGAGTTCAAGGTCAGGGAGTAGCGATGCGCATACCCCATTTTTTACCCCAGTCGGAGAATACTTCCCATCCATGTGTGGGCGGGAGATCCAGCAAATTCCCAATTACAGGCCAACCCTTGGGTCCTGGGGGCATAGGAGGATGTCTTCGTCGCGTGAACGGACGTAAGGCAATCAGGATGCAAAGGAAGAGAAGGAACTGCGTCAACATGCTGGAAGTGCTTTCCAAGTAGGACCAACTTGGGACGAAAACACTGGGTCAAGTAGTGAATGAGAATAGGCTTATCGTTCCCCCTTATAGAGCTATGGGGCTCAATAGAGAAGAAAATCCTTCTGATAGAATCTTTGAGCGTAGATCGGCTCCGTGGGACAGGCCAGAGACAGTAACGAGGTTATGGCTTTGCCGAGTCCGCTCCTGTTTGGCGGGGACCGGATGTCGACAGCCTGAAGCCACGAGTACATAAAAATCACAAGGCGTTCGGGGGCTAAGGGATTGCCTGGGATTGCTTTCTCTACTATTTCATATTCGAAAAGCATACAATGCGTCAATTTCAATGTACACTAAACGGGCGAGATATAGCACATGTGCCTGGACCGTTTTTTTCGTAGTCTGTTCGTAGTCTGATTTCAACGAATTTGCTTAGTATACTCTATGGTTAGGTCCCAATCTCGTATGACGAGTCTTAATATCCTTGGATTGCTATGTAGAAATTCCTCGAACGAAACAATTAAACGATCTGAAAAGTACGAAAACGACAAGTATACAACCACGTATGAATTGCCGGAGCTAGTGCATGCAAAGCCGATATTACACTATCACAGTTATGACGGAGTCCTCTATACATACTAACTTCTGACCTTGATCCTCTGATAGTACATGAGATGCCACAGATAAAGTGCTTAAGATTTCTTCTTATCAAGGCCCGAGGCCCCCTAAGTACCCGGATAGTTCGAGTCCTGGACTACTAGTAGTAGCGGTAACTCAAGAAGATTAGAGGCGTTTTGCATATGGATAATGTATTACTATTCGTTACTTGCAAGTAGAATACAACTATGATAGAACCTTTGGCCACCTCCCCACAAACATGTATCGGCCCGTTATCCAAAATCAGCAAATATTTCGGATTTAACGTGGTGGGAAACCACGAATACGGAGATGAGTTCCCGGTGTACCTTCTAGCTCCTAGGTTCTTGCTAAGTACTAGGATATCGGTGATCGGTGCGGTCGTCACTCACCTTGGAAAGCTAGTAAATAGACTAGTAGTATGCCTTCCAGAATTCTTATTGAAGTGATACCTTCTACAAAAGCGAATAGAACGCTCAAACTTGAAACCAGTGAAGATAGTCCGCCTGAGAGGAATATGTATGCCAGCTCTAGGAAAAGTACGTATGTGCTAGCCTATTACGGACATCCGTCGAACCATTGAAGGCAGTTTTGGAACACTGCAAAAGGTGGATATGCTGTTCAAAAGTGTGAATAAATACATAGTCATTTTCTCGCAAGTTGGATCATCCAATTTCTCGCGCAAAGTTAATTTTCAGGGCCGGTCACTTATGTAACTTACCATATCTGGTAGAGCCAGGTCTCGACTCTGTCATGTGACTCGTGAGCAATGAGAAATGACAGTAGGACCGTGACCTCGGGTATGTCGGCTATCCCGGCCGATTGAACGGCTGAGCGAGCCGTGTGATTATAGTAATCATATCATATCATATCTGATCATTCTGAGATAGAGGATAAGATATCGGCAGACGTGAGAATCTAGTTATCAGCCGTAGAGCCCGTCATCTAATCATATTATTGATGGCATGGATATCTGAGGCCTTGACGGCTCATGAAATGCAAGGTGTATGAGTACATGTACAAGTAGATACTGTACCATATGGTAAGAAAGGGAATTGCAGTAAGGGTGGGTTTTGCTTGTACAAACTGGTAGCTATTGTAAGGAAAGCCAAATAACTTTATCAACTCGAAACATACTTAAAAGCTGTGCCTGAATCCCAAGTCTCAATGGCATCACACTTGTGGCGGGATAGCCGACATACCCGAGGTCACGGTCCTACTGTCATTTCTCATTGCTCACGAGTCACATGACAGAGTCGAGACCTGGCTCTACCAGATATGGTAAGTTACATAAGTGACCGGCCCTGAAAATTAACTTGCGAGAAATTGACACTTAGCCGAACTTGCGAGAAATTGGATGATCCAACTTGCGAGAAATTGACACTTACCCAAACTTGCGAGAAATTGTATGATCCAACTTGGGAGAAAATGACTAGTGTATTTATTCACACTTTTGAACAGCATAGGTGGAAGATTACTGAAATGTCAATTAAAATTCCATTTATCGACGACGCGGAGACATCCTGCTTTCCAAAATTTTCTAGGATAAAACGACGAATCAGTCGAATCTCGTATTTTAATTCAACTAGGTGTGACATTTCGGTGACAGTAGTGAGGAAATCTGGGCCCATTTTCGAGGACTTAACGAGAGAACTGAGCTAAGCTCGTGGACTCAAAGGTCTACGTACGTACGTAGTCGTCGGCAAACCGAACTAACGCTATTCAGCCGGAAAACGCACAGTAGAGTGGTGTCGGGGAAATGAAGCTGTATGCCGAAAGGGTTTATTTCTTCAAACTCAGATACTTATACTGACAAGGGAAAACTCGATGACTCGGAGAAAGTTGATTTACGCTAGAATTCGATTAGAGATACAAACCACCTTGAACGAAACCAGAACTCGATTCTCAGTCTAGGGGAGAGATACGCAAGCAATAATGCTACAATCAATCTGCGCGTAATTCCGGGTAGCAGTAGAAGCTGGATTAAGATATGGCTATAAAAAGAAGAGTATCATCGGAGCATACTCAGGCTCATCGCACCAGAAACCCACTGGGTATGGCAAACCAATTAGCATCCGGGCGACAAATTTGGTTAAACCCAGGGGTTCACCGGATCTTCGGGAGGTATGCAGACTAGATTGTTTATTCGGTAGGTAGTATCACGCTTTCCAGTTATAGTATAATCATATACAGCAGCTTTGAACCACAGGTCGGCGAGCGAGTCCGGTTTTCCATTTTGGCACACGTCACATCTCGTCGCATGAAAGTTGAAGGCACATCATTGATGCAGCAAAGGACAACCACAGGAAGCTGGCATCCATCCGTGATTTTGAGGATGAGCATCAGTTTGTGGCTCGGAAAACAATCAAAGAACAACACGGCAAACAATCAAAAAACAATACAGAACACATTTGAACTGTTGAACAATTCTAGACGCAGAAGATCGTGCACAGTGAATCAGTGAGATGCAGGCAGGTAAATCTTTTCGGAATTGTTGAGTTCGTGTATTGAACGAGGAGTACAAACGCGACGAGCACCAGTGACTGTGGCGTGAGGAAAATATGGCTCGTACCCACGGGTACAAGCGTCATATCCTTGTACCCATAACGGCAATAAATCCGTTGAAAGATACTAGCCCCAGTAATGAGCATTGAAGTTTTTCCGGAAAGAAAACAGTAAACGATAGTCTTCACTAGGACACACTGACGATCCCATGATCTTTTAAACTCGAATTAAATGCCCTCGGGCAGATCCTGGATGAGAAGCCTCCAAGATCTAGAACCATAACTTTCGAGCCTTCTCTGGAGTCCCCCACTCCCCAAAATTCCAGTTGAGATTGAATTCCAAAGTGCTATGTACTACCACATATTTCTCCAACGGTCGGTTGATGGTGGGTCGACTTCCTTCAAGACCTGGGAAGGTCGTTGTAAAGGCGCACCCAGGCTTCTCAACAGATAATGGTGATATTTGTGGTGCTCTTTTAAATAATAATGTGAGCACTATAAGACAGTGGCATGTAGTGTAGTAGACAAGTAGTAGAAGCTATGACAGGTAAAAGCCTGGCATCGGTTGGCCATCATAGTGAATTCATTCCGAATTGAAACTCCTTTTGAAGCTTTCGTTTCGTAAGATAAACTTGCAGCCTTTCGGGAGCAATTTTAATGGTCCGAGTTACAGTAGTATTGGCGAAAATTGTCACGTGAGTACGCATATAGGCTGCTAACAAAATCCGAGTGGAATGAAATGTTGCAGATTTCTGGTGTGGAAAATTGCGCAAGTGCTACTGCATGCTAGCAGATGCTAGCGCAAAAATGTTACCCGAAGTTTCCCCTATCCGGTCCGCCGCCACGATCCGAGTTTTTCCTTCAACTTTCAATCTTGGGGCCACATCTTCGATTCGTCACGGAAGCAACCCTTTTCCCTTCGTCTAAGTTGTGGAGCGGCATCAGTAATGATAAAGAGCACAAAACAGGATTTTCTCGCACTTTTACGGAAATAACTCGGGAAATTGATCTATAGTATGCTCTAGCCGTGCCAAGTGCTTTCTGCTCTCACAATCCAATGTGTTCTGAATCAGCTGGCTTCATCGCAACACCTCTCCAACAATGCCTACCGAATAAGGACCATTCTTTCAAAAATTTGGGCAGGTTGGAAAATGAACTGGAATTATTGAAGGACGAACCTGTAGTCGCAATGCTCTGACTCGCTATGCCGAGCATGACTGGAGCTATTTTGAGTCAAATTCGCATCTAAATAGTTCAAAAATGCCAAACAAATGCAACAACCTGCTCATGTGTTGCCAGTGGACCCCAAACAAAGCACTCTGCCCGGGCCATTTCACTGGGCACAACTGGTAATCAAGCTCATCTCGTGTGCCGACTATATACAATGGAAAAAACTCGCGTCGAACCCGCAAGCAAATGTCTTCTTACACCGTTCCTGGGCCTGGATTATGCATTTCTGCTTCAAGCAGGTGCGACGAAATACAACACTTAAAAGCATCACTGATAAAATCATCGACTTCACCTCCAGTCTACTTCTGTGCTCGGGACTTGAACTAAGCATGAAGAGGTTATCAGGTGTATTCTCCTTGTTGGGATTGGCCGTTACGACTGCCTCAGCCCAGTCTACCGTTCCGATTTTTGGGCAGTGTGGAGGTGAAAACTGGACAGGCTCTACCAGTGAGTCCCCCGTAGCTCTATCTCTGTTGTTTCATTTCATATCGCTCCGTGGAAGTCCGCTCACTGACAAATCTAATTAGCTTGCGCTGCTGGAAGTATATGTGTTGCTCAAAACCCCTTCTACTCTCAATGCGTTGCCGGGGTTAGCGTTCCTAAACCAACTTCTTCTTCTACAGGCGTAGCCACCCTACAGCTACGCCAACTGGGTTTGTCAAGACTTCGGGGATACACTTTACCTTGAATGGCAAGCCGTTTACTGTCGTTGGGTATGTCTCGTACTATTCTAACAGGCCGGGTCGGATTTTGATACAATGCTTACAGTGCCAATGCCTATTGGGTCGGACTCATGGCCTACCCTGTGTCGGAAATGCTCACTGCTTTTCATGATATTGCCGCTACCGGTGCTTCAGTGGTACGAACTTGGTACGTAGGAATAGCCCAACCCACTGTTTGGCATCCAAATATAGAGAATTCCACTCATGCAGGGGTTTCAACGAAGTGACCACGCCCGATGGGGTGGCCTACTATCAAAGCTGGGTTGGTAAAACCCCGACGATCAATACTGGTACGAATGGGCTGCAGAATTTTGGTGAGTAGCCTTCCTCCTAGACCTACTGTCAGAGTGCTCATCATTATTATCTACAGACAATGTCGTCGCAGCTGCAAAAGCTAACGGGCTTAGACTCATTGTTACTCTGTGCGTAACCTTTTACAATTGTACTAGTATGGTCCTCATTTTCATTTTCGTCTTTCTTTAGAACCAATAACTGGTACGTGATGCGCTCATCTGACCAAAGATAGCTCAGACTTATTGCGACAGGTCTGACTATGGTGGGTGTCTTGTTTCTTGATACTCCACGTATCGTTCTCCTGATCTCAAGGGTTAGGGGAATGGATGTTTACGTGAACCAACTCCTTGGACAAGGGCAGCCTCACGACTTCTTCTATACTAACCCCACCGTTATGGTAAGGAATGCTTCTATGAAATCTAAAAAGATAGAATACCGATCATTTTCTGCAAGGCTGCGTACAAGAACTATGTCAAGACATTTGTTACTCGGTACTTGAATGAGCCAGGTATCCTCGTATGTGGTCCCAACTTGCACTACCAAAAGTCGATAAGCTTACATCTCACGAGGCTTGGGAGTTGGCCAATGAGCCCAGATGTCTTGGATCAACAAGGTTCGTTGATGACCGAACATTTGAAGCTTGATGATTTGACGTTCTTCAAGTTCCTCTTCCGGAAACTGTACCATCTCGACCATCTCGACCTGGGCGCAGGAAATGTCTGCTTTTATAAAATCTATTGACTCGAATCATCTGGTGGCCATTGGCGATGAAGGGTTCATCAACGATCCTGGAAATCCCATCTTTGTCTATCAGTATGTATCCAAACTTGAATGGACTGTTGCTACAGTCAACTATACTGATACTCTACCTCATCTACTAGAGGATTCTCGTAAGTCGAACTCAAAAATCTCCCGTCCTTGATTAAGATGTTCCGACTTGCTACGCAGATCAAGTCTCGGAATAGATTTTGCTGCCAATCTCAACATAAGTACGCTAGACTTTGGAACTTTCCATCTATACCCAGTAAGTTGCCAAAAGCTAATCCCTGTTTAAAAGTATCAAGCCGTTGTTATTTATAGGACAGCTGGGGTGAACCTGCAAACCCCTTCGGAACTCAGTGGATTGTAGACCACGCTACTGCCATGCGCGCATCGAACAAGCCAATTTTGTTAGAAGGTGGGTTGCGCTCCTTCGAGATACTGTGGTTATGCTAACAACGTTCCTTTATAGAATTTGGTATTACGAATGATGAAGAGGATGTGTACGGTAGTTGGTACTCAGCTATTCTGAGCAATAACGTTGCAGGGGATTTGATCTGGTACTTGCGTCCCTTTATTCTTCGAATGTTTTATTGATATGTTGCTCATGAACGTAGGCAAGCAGGAAGTGTCTTTGCTAGCGGGGCGGAATCCGATCCAAATGGCGCAGTCTTCCCAGGTACAGCCCTCTACACCCTGGACACTCAACACGCTGCTGCGCTGAGAGCTAGGGATGGCGATTCTCAGTAAATTTCGGGGAATCTAATGTACGTGCTAGGTGCAATCGAAGTCCGACGACGAATCGAATAGTTTTCATGTATTTTAATCTGCAACCGATGAACGATCAAAAGCGCGACTGAAAGCTTACCCTCAGTGAAATTTAAAAGATAATTCGGATGATTCATTGCATGTTCACTGCACGGTTGCTCAGGCTCTTCATTGTGTAAGGAAGATGATTGCATTGCGCTAAATCAGCCGGCTGTCCTTAACACCATCGAATCCTGTGGGAGTATTTCTTCCAAGTTTCTACTGACTTGATTATTCTTCTGTACTTATTACAAGTTACTCCTCCCCCACTCTTCCACCGAGGGTGCGCTTTTCTATCTGGACCCCTTAGGATTCCAGGTTTGGGTATCTACTTCTCTTAGGAGAGTCCAAGTTTGTGATTCTGCTTCTCGTGTATCCCAGGGGGCCAGAATAACCTGGGACGGAATTATAACATAGAAGCAGCGGTACGCGACTTTTCGGCTTACCTTTCCAGAAGTGGAATCAGGATCTAAGGTCCAGTACATGTCAACTCCCTCGATAGAAGTAAAGATCCTAACCATTTACGTTCAGAGTTATATACTCCATTTTCATCAAGAGATTTACACGTACCGTAAGCTCTTTCCTGCAAATCCTGCGCTTCCGGAGCGATCGTCTTTTGCAACAGATATGGTCCAAATATACCCTTGAGACTCGGAGATCTCTATCGCCCTCTGATCCTACATGTTCGAATCAAGCCTAAGACTCATTGCTTCCTCATGAACGCGATATAGACTTACGTTTGGGGCACTAAATAAACGATAGGTTACGGATCCGTCTGGAACATTGTAATAGACGGCCGCCTGTGCGTTATCTACATCGCCTGCTACTCGCTGAATTGTCCACTGCACATTATTAGTGAGCGAGAAGGTTGGCGCACTATACTTTGGACAACGCACCAGCTGACTATTTGGTATTGGGCTACTTTTTGATTTGGTGATAAGTGAATGCGCTTTGGAAAACGCCCCGGGAATGTGCCTATCCGCAACCTGGTAGTTTCTATTGTTTAAGAGTATGCCCGTATTTCCGGGTTCAATATCTTGTGGATTGTAATGGCTAGGACCGTCGTAAAAAGCTTGTGGGGGTGAAGGGAGCCTGGGTGGAGGACGCGGAGGAAGCGACGACATATAAGGGGGTCTATCGAATCCGAATGAACTGTACGCTGACATTGCTGAAATATGAGTACGAGGAAGGAATGAGGATATGAATCTTGCGCAATGATAAATGGACGTTTTATGCTTTCACAAAGACCAGCCTAGAAGCTGTTTAGATTCAAAATAGCTGTGAACTATAGGCGCAGTCGAAATAGATGTTAGTTGAAGCGCGCAAGATCCACTATAATCAGAGAATAGGCACCTGGCGTCTTGCTTGAATACAAGATGACAGTTGATGCTAACATGTAGGAGAGGTGAATAAAGGCAACATGTACTTCAAGCGGACGATTTTACCCTCGGTGAAATTGAGACCCGATCCCGTTGATAGTTGCGAAGAATGAGTTTGGGAATGCTATGAACGTTCGCCACTAATTGCAGCACTCTAGTGACTCGATAAATCAAACATAGGGAGTTGCCGATGTCGACGAGGGCTGGCAAGAGCCAGTGTTGCAATTAGTGAGAAGCGAGACCAGTTGGAGTGCATGCCGGTGAGCGGGGCGAAAGATGACATAGGATCAGGCGAGTGAAAGATACGTGGGATACAAGCCAACAGCTGAGAAACAAAAACTGAGTCGGAGTGGAGATAGAAGCAGTTGAGGACTTCTACGTTCTGCGTTCGCCGAAGCACACTGAAAACAGTCTGATAGAAAGAAGTCCTGGATTCCTAACGAAGCGAAGACATGGAAGTAGAGGCTGAGTTCGAGGCCATTGGCAGCCAAGAAGTAAAGCTGTGTTGACGGCAGTCCAGGCAAGGTTCCTGTGTTGAGATTTAATTATCGTTGAGAGGTCCCATGTAAAGAAAGGAAACCAGATTCGGATGGGACCAGTGTAAAATCACACACAAGTGCGAAATCCCTTCTTGTGACCCGATGGACACTCTCCCAGATCTGCAGACCAATAGCAGATCGCGGCAGTACTGCGATATAGGATTTACCCTCAGCGCCAACAAGATCCGCCGTTCAACGTTCAGTACTCGGTAAGCACTCGGTACTCAGTACTCAGTACCTACTATAGAGTTGTGACTTTATCATAATAGAGCTACTGTTTCAACTTCCCGATCTGTTGGAAGTAATGATAACGGTTGCCAAGATGGAGAAAGCGCCGGTCAGATGCGTAACGAGTATTCAGAGCAAGGCAATATTGAACACTCGCATATTCGGAGGAGGTCGTAAGACGTTTCGAATTGGCGTCTGGTGAGTGCAAGACCCAGGTAGTTCAATTTGGTCTGAGAACGCGTTGACGACGATGAAGGACAAACGGAGGACAGTTGCATGAGCCATCATAACACGTGATGCGCTATTGTATTTCTATCTTTCTGCTCATCTTCCATGAACGAAGTCGAAGATGAAAAGAAGCCTTTCGCAGAAACCACTCATGATGAAGACCTTCAACCGGATCCAGAGGAAATTCTAATGCTCAACCAGGGACATGGTAAAGTTTGGATGGTCAAGGTTTGTTCGTCTGAACCACTCAACGGTAAACTTTACACCAAAGTCTAGATTCCCAAATCTTTGCTGGAGAGATGGACGGCTATCAACGCTGAAGACATGCATCTGGCTTCTCTCCGAATATACACAGATCCCGGTCCTGGCCAGAAAGCTCGAATTATTCTGTTTCTACCACAGCACAAAGACCCGGTAACACCACCTAATCCGAATTGGCCTGTATTTGGACCCAACGCAGTCGAAACAGCTTCAGAAGCAGAACCAGACTGCTATGAACTCGAAATGGTCAACGACTCTGTAGACAATCATATCGTAGTCGCAGAACGCCCCAAAGACGCTTCATTCGGTCTCTCATCAAATCCGTCCGCTCCTCCAAATCCTCGGGCGCGCACGACAATATTGACAGGACGGATAAAACACGACTGTTTTCTACGACCATCGTTTAGCGCACGGTATCGTAGACAAATGCGAGAGCGCCACAAAAAGTACAACACGCCTCAGAGACAGATTCAGATGATAGAGAATACTGGTATCTCTGGCGGTGGAATCAAAAGGCTCACGAGTGGTGTTGGTGCTGGAGGTGCTGGCTCGGCGTTCAGAGATCTCGTCGTACGTGTTTGCGGTATCCTTGTTTTACGGAATAGTCGATTTTTACTTTCGAATTTAGGCTGTCAACAAGAAACCCGCGAAAGGTCAATTCGAGCGTATGGCTCGTATGCCCAGGAACCAACTTCTCGATGCTCTCTTTGCGCTATTCCGCGATATTCCCCGGTGGGTATCAAAGTTCTGCGCGAGAAAACTCAACAACCCGAGGCATATCTCAAGGAGGTTCTTTCCGAAATTGCTTTCCTCCATCGAAGTGGAGAGCACAATGGTTTATGGGAGGTCAAAGACACTTTCAAAGAGGAAGGGGTATGTGCCTTCGAGCTGTCTCGAAGCGCTGTTACTGATGTTCATGCAGATCAAGGGAGAAAATTTCGCCGGACCAAGCTCCTTGGGAGATGATGTCAAGATGGAAGGGGTTGATGGTTTCGAAGAGGACGACGAAGAGGACGAAGACATGGAGGAAGTCTCTTAGAGCTCCAATTGTTGCGATCGCATACCAGGTACTTTATTGTATTTTATATTTTTGTAATTTCGAACCCGCTATTCCTGGATCATTAATTCCTGTTACCACTTTCTGTTATCACGATAACACCGGATAAAAGCGGAATTCCAAGCTGTAGTTTCATTCGAAGCGTGATGTGGATGAATCCGTTCCAGAAAATGTGAGTGTTGAGCTCATCTCACAGCAAGTTCCGTCTAACTACCATACAGCTAAACATTCACTCCCGTGATCTCTATGGCCTTTTGTCTTTCGAAAGCTTCACGACGAGAGTTACAGTACCTGTCTACACCTTTCCGCAAACACCATTCTTTACCGGCTGCGTGGACGAGGCATGGACGCTATTAGGGTTTATTACGTCTTGAGACACACCGCCACCCAGCTATTATTAAAGGAGAAGCTCGACGTTCGGGCTTCTAGAGCTTCCCCGTTTTGTGTCCGTTTGCCCAAAAATAGAGAACAATAGCTCTACTCGTTGCTATCCACGGAACCTACAAAATCGCAGGGCCTTTAGAAGCCCCGACACTCTTGTTCACCGGAGCTAAATCCCGCCTCTAGTGACTCAAGTTAGGAAGACCAGTGGCGGTAAGACTAACTATAACCCCTCTCGTCATCTGGCCAAAACCAATCCTGTTGTGCCATCCCTTCGTTTGTCCTCTCACCACGAGTTTGCGATTTTACCCGCTTTTGTACTCCTCCTAGTTCATTACACTCTCTTCTCAGCCTCGCTCTCTGATTGTGCTCGCATTGCGTGTAAATCCGCATGTCTCTCTTTCTGTTAAGACCTGCTGTCTTTCTTCTCGCTACAATTTGTGCACGTCCTGCCAAAGCGGAAGCTGTTGCTAATGATGGTGTGGTGTTCGGCCCTGACTCAAACGGTGTATGCTACGAAGGGTATGTAGTGGCTTGCTGTCATATTCGACGAACAATCATATTACATTCATAGGTCTCCCGATGGCCCGGCCATACCGTGTCCCACTCAAGTCTACGGTCACCTACCAAAAACTGCGATTGCTGGGATCGCAGTCGCGGTTCTATTTGGTGCGCCTATCCTCCATGCAGCAATAGCTTCAACTCCATTAATAACGGAATTTTATGAACAGTCATCGCGTTACTCGTAGCTCTCCTCTTATGGCGCCGACAGGTTCGCGCTACGACCGACGATAGTGCTAGTTCGCTGTTCGATTTTGTCCCACCTGCCAAACGTGGACGCAGCCGAGCGGGTTCTCATCGGCCAAGCTCGCCTCACCTCTCGGTTCAGACAATGGTCGCCTCCAAATGCGGCAACGAGAAGGACTCGTACTTTTGCCATGGCTCTGAGCTCAATGCGGAAGGTGGGATTGCGGATGAAACACTTACTTGAGCTGGGTGAGTCACAGTTGTATTGTTTTTGACTTTAGACTGAGGCTCAAGATACAGTAAAAGTTCGAGCAAGGGGAAGGCTCGATCAAGTACCTACATAAAGGAAAAATACCCTAATTGAGGGTCGAACACTCAGATGTCGGCACACAGGATGCGCTTGACGGTGTTATCGTCCCTCGCCCCATATTTTTTGATGACTTTTCGAACTGCTGTTTGTACTACCTACTCTGTGCCCTATATTTTCTTCTACGCTCTTTTCTTTCATCTACGGAAATCTTTGCATCTGGATTAGTATTCTTTGTCATTCATTATCCTATATACCCTAGCGTCTTCTTTAATAATGATCAGTTGGTGTAGAAACTGGTGCGTCTAGTCAGACCTATTTTGGTGTTCAAAATATCATTGGTAACGTTGACTAGCAATATAAGCGTATAGATACATGTACATAGATTAATTAGATACAAACTGGGGCGCTTCAGCATCACAGATGGGTCAGGTCAATTACTTCGTTCAATTTCGAGGATGACACGTTACGAGGTACTAGCCGCTCGGTCTTAATTCTTTCCTTCTTGATATGTACAGAGGAAGAAGTAGAGACTTCGGTAAGGTCAATGACTCTACTGACATTGGCGGAGACTTGCGAGGTCGGCCATTGCGAGACCATGCCAGACGCTGCTCCTCTCC
This sequence comes from Rhodocollybia butyracea, assembly GCA_015501585.1. Classification (NCBI taxonomy): domain Eukaryota; kingdom Fungi; phylum Basidiomycota; class Agaricomycetes; order Agaricales; family Omphalotaceae; genus Rhodocollybia; species Rhodocollybia butyracea. The sequence continues at coordinate 54,450 of JADNRY010000160.1, read as the reverse complement.
GTTCCGGGATAGGAGTTACTCTGGGGGTTGAAATGGAGCTTGCCTAACGATAGAAAGCATTAACAAGCCCATAACAAGACCGATGGAACAAACACTCACCCTGCTACTGCCAAACACGGAAGAACTAGGGCTTCCAACCAGCGTTGAACCCAAAGAGGAAGACTACGATCTGTCAGTTCCATTGTATGACGGGGAATCTGAGCCACTGACGCGGAATGAATCAATAGCCAGGTCAGCTGGGCCACTAATATCTGGTTTTGTCTCCTCCTCTTTCACAGGAAGGTGTTTCTTTCGGATAGGATAAGGAGCAATGTCTTTTGCACGTAGTAAGTCTAGGATTGTTTCAAGATTAGAACATCGAAGCACGGGTTAGGAGAGAAGCATCTGACCTATTGGCATGTAGCGAAAGCAAAAGTGGGCCACAGGATCTCCATAGGGTTCTGTATCATGTTCAAAAATGCGCGTATTGCGCACAACAGGCGTTCCATATCTGCGAGGAATATTTTGAAAAGATGGGATCGGGAGTTAAATGTTTGAGCGTACGTAGTGTTATGCGCAGCGCTTTTGTGCATCTTTTCGTTGAAAGTTGGAGTTTCTGGTAGGTTCTTGTGTTTATCGAACACCTTTCTGGATCGCATTCGTACCCTCATAATGACTAGGTTGATTTCACCCGGCTTCTCTGTCCACGAGGAGGAAATTTCTTCATCTTGAGATAAATTAATAACTATTGACGTTGTTAGAAGGATGAAACTCACCTGTTACCTTCAGTTTTGCGAAAACAAACGGTGCAGATTGATCGCTTGATAACCTAAACCCCTTTTTGACGACACTACATCTCTCTTTTGAAGAGATAACCTTGCCTCCAACTGGTCGCCCATCGACGCTCACGCGGCCTCTAGTAGCAGTCTCGAAAGATTTGTCCCACCAATGAACTTGAAAAGCCTAAGATATACCCGTATCAATGACATTTCAGAGGAAAGTATGAAATCGACGTGCTTTTCCTTCTTCGCTAGGAACGTAGCAAGTAACTTTGTTTTGAGTATAATCCGTTTCTGTCCCGTATTCTTCAAGATATCCTTCGCCGTTGAAACTAATCCACGCGCCAAAATTTCCAAAGAAGATCATCTACTTGGCAAGCGATATGGAGGGAGACAGCTCGTATGAGAGTACTAGAGCCTTCGGGTATATAGAGTATAGGTCCTGAGGCCTGAGATGAGGCCTTGTTCGCCCTGGAGGCTGGTTTTGCTCTCGTCGCGTTGAATGATGTCGATGAATCTTGGGAACAAAAAAGAGCGCCGAGCACCGATTCCACATCCTAGGCGCCCGGCTTTCGTTACTTTCGTCCTAGCTTCCATTCTTATACATGTAGCGCTCATGCTTCAATACTCTTTTTGTAATAGTCGTACAAAAAAAAAATAACACGACACAGGACACAGAGAGAAAGATGATCGATGACGCTTGATCCCAAAATCGTTGGCAGGTACGGAGACGGAGAAATCAAGGTAGATCTTGAAGCTTGAAGCTATGATAAAGCAGGTACTAATCCTTATACAAAGAAACTGGCTGCACCGTCGAAATGCAACGAAGCTCGCATTTCTAGTCATCTACAATGGAACAATTCTACACAAGATGCACTAGGCTTGAAGCTAGCTTGTGGTTTGACGCTATAGTATGCTAGACGGTGTCCCAAAAGTGCAAGCATCCAAACGATTTTCGCCTCTCGTTTTCGAGCCGAGCTCTGATATTCCGGCACTTGTACTCGATGGGTGGCATCTATCTACTTTATAACTTGATTACATTATAAGAATGACTGGTTGTAATCGTTGGACCTGTTGTCGGTGATGCTCGCAGTTCAGGCCATGGCTGTAGTTTGGCTTTTTTCCCTCCGATCTTCTTGATGCCTTTTCTACTGGAAAGCTATGGGCTTACTATCTTTTACTGAGGCATCGTGCGAAGTTGATTGGGAAAGAGCAGCTAGTGTCGCAAGGAGAGAGTCTATCGCTCACGTTTCGAAGAGGCGCACTTATTTAAGTGTGGTCTTTCGTATTGGCTAAGTAGCCAACGCTCCTGTTGAGCAGCTTATCACTATCTTCGCTTTTTTGGGAGCTCTTCTTTCGGCTCACGATACTGACGATACTAGATGCTAATATCTCGAATATGCAGAGGTGATGCGCGTCATGAGGATCTGGAAGATGCTTTGGACTAAAGGTAGAATATAGCTTCCAGCTTATCTATCCCTGTTATGACAAAAGCAAGACAAAGTCCAGTATAATGGATCTAATGTGACAGCTTTTCTGCTTATATCATGTGAGGTGACTTTTGGCGATTTAGACTTGAAGTATAGACCTCTAACTTCGAACTCAAACTAGCTCGGCACACCTGATAGTAGAGGACGTACACGCGTACACCCTAGCCTCAGCGTTCATACAGAAAAATATGTATGTGCCACAATAAGTACAATAGGAAACCCCTTTCAAACCCCTTTAGCCTCGTTGACCTATTTTTGCTGGCGAGCAGGACACTTCAAAGCTTCAGCGCAGCCGCAGTTTTACTGAAACAATCACAAAGCATTAAACTAAAGCACCTGGTCAGCCTCAGTCAGCGTTGGATACGGCACAGCATTAAATTGGAACATTTAGTCAGCCTCAGTCAGCGCCGCGTAAGTTAGGAGCTAACTAAGCAGTATGGATATTCAAGTATTTAAGACCTTGAAGTTGTCTCAGTCAACAACTCACACTCACCAACACTCAATAACTAACACTCACCAACTAACACACCAATCGCAATGTCTACATCTTCAGCAAAGTCGGTCGCCATCATCGGTGTTGGTACCATCGGAACGCACATTCTTCGGGCTTTCCTTGCCCTCCCCAACCGCCCCAAAGTGGTAGTGGCTACTCGCTCCAATTCGAAGGGAAAAACACTTCCTGACGATTTAGCATCTGTACCCGTCGTTCCGGTCGACTACACCGATGTATCTGCCCTCACTAGTCTGTTCAAGGAACATGCTGTCGACGTCGTGATTTCTACTCTTCCTCTCCCTGCAGGACAGAAGACTCAGTATGTTTTGGCGGACGCGGCAAAGGCTGCTGGTTCGTAAAGATCTTCGTACCTTCAGAGTGGGGGTCACCAACTGAGGGAGCCAAGGAAAGAGGCGAGAAGAATCTGTTTACTGTAAAGGACGAGTTTGCTGGTGAGTATATAGATGAAACTGTTCCTCGAAAGCGTTGAGCTAACTACAACGTTGCAGAGTATCTGAAATCCATTGAACTGCCATCTACACGGTTCTACGTAAGTCGCACCAGTTCAAATCACTGATAGGTTGCTCATCATGGTACGTTTAAACTAGACGGGATTATTCATAGGCTTCCTTCCGTGGATCGGTGCACTTGACGTATCCGAGAATTTCCACATCATCAGTAAAGGAGATAAACCGTTCTCTGTTACCAGCGAAGCTGATATCGGCGGTAAGGTTGGCTCCTATATCTCGCTTCCAAATTTCTCACATAAACTAGGTTTCGTCGCCCATGTCTTCACAAACTATCATCTTACTTCTCCCGAGCTGGCCAACAAATCCCTTCGCATAGAAGGCCAGAGTGTCACTCTGAGCGAAGCCGCTGAAAGCTATGGCAAGAAAATCGTGTATGTAACAGAAGACGGGGAAATCCCAGCACGCTCCGCAGAAGAATCTCATCTGAAGAAAGCGTTGCAGACTTTCGCTCAAGATGGTGAACTTAATAATGGATGGGACCGTAAGTCGCAAACCTACAGCCCCGAATTGGCGGCAAGTGCGAACAAGTTGTGGCCTGGGCATATCTGGCAGACGGTCGGGAGCACGGTTGGAAAGAATTGAGCGATAAGAATTCCAAACGATTAGAATAATTGTTAATTGTACAGAATAATCATTAATTTATCTATTCTGAATTATTGACGTTCCAAGATAATTCAAAGACGGATGAATCTTCCTGAATCTTCGTTGGGGTATGTTATGGACGAGAGAGACGACATAGTATCTGGCAACGCCTGTCTCGATAATGAGTCAGCGATAGTAGATGTATTGTTGTTAAGAGACTCACTACGTCAAGTCGATGAACAAAGGTCCTATTGAAGAGCCGCCCTCTCTTTTCACAGTGCGTTCGTCTGGCTCGCGCTTGACCTTCTTACAGTCCACGCGATCGCCATGTTTGGCCTTCAGTTCGTTCATGCGGGCCTAGCGAAGATATTAGATTTCCGTACGAAGACGAGCATGAGATGCGCGACAAACCTGAAGTCTTTCCATTTCTTTCTCTGGGTCATCATCATCCGACTCTATTTCAACGATATCGCGTACAGCAAGTTTCACATCTCCAGTAGAGTCCTCGCGAGGACGTTTCTTGGCGCGAGAAGAATGGCTGCTCGAGGAGGTCGTCTGCGGTGGAGGAGCGATACCATGAGCCTGAAGAACAGCTGAGAAAGATATGAACGGAGGAAATCAGAGGAAGAGAGAGCAGAGACCTAGAGGTCTGTAGCGGAAATGGAACTGTAAAAATGCTTCGCCAGTCGCTCTGCCACATGTAGTCTTCGAGATTGGTATGCCTACTGCTTCACCGAACCTAATAACCAGAATAACGGCCTTGATTAATAACAATAGTGGTAAACACCCACTTAGTTTGATGGTCAATGCCTTTCTTCGCCTTTTCATTAAAGGTTCGTTCCGCAGGAAGTGAAAGTCCTCCTGAAATTCCTCCTGATGGTCCCTTCCCGGTGGCGCAGACTCTTTGCCAACGACGAAAGCGCAACTCGATTTGACCGACATTGATGGGCATCTCTAGTCCAGCATCCTCATTATCTGAGATAGACGATTGAGAAAACATCGTTATAAATTGTGAAGGGCAGTACCAGTCATATTCAAGTGGGAGAATTCGAAAGGTCGCAAGGAAGTTGGAGAGGTCTTGATGCCTTGCACGATTTTGACACGACTGTTGTGCCCATTGTGAAGGATTTTGCTCCCACAATATGCTCCGTCTACATAGACTGCCCCTTCATTAGCCACCGTACAAGCTGTATCTTTCCAATGAACTTTATATTGCTGTATTCTTTGATGAGTCGCAATACGAACTGAAAGTATTAAATATACAGACCTTTCCAGCTTCTGAGGCAATCCAACAGGTAACTGTCGTACATCCACGCTTGCTTGACGTTTCAACGTTATACTCGTTCAGAGGCTGGCCATCTACAACAATGGACGCAGAGAATGATTCGAAGGATAACATTTTGCGAGTCATGTGTTCTCGCTTATCTGTAACACTGATCTGCAAAAACGTGGAGATCCGCTTTCTGGCACCGCTGGCCAGTGGCGCTCCAGCTCGTCCGGCGACCATGTGATGTGACTTTTGGCGATTTGTCGCGACACACAGAGAATTGTTCCGATAGTTCAGCTGTTTTGGGTCTTCAAGTGCTCGGGACGACTGACATACCGCTTATAAAGGCAAAGTTTATACACAGCGAACTCGTAAGCTCTCCCAGCCCTTTTTTGTTTGTTGACGCTGACTTGTTGCTGAGTCCTGACTTGATTCGCTCGGACGCAGGATGAACGAACATGAGACTCCAGTAACAGTGCTTCAGCGCCCGCCACGAGGTGAGAATCAGCACTAACAATTGAACTGACACATCTATGCAGGGTTAATTAAGCAGAACAGGTATTTGTTTAACTATTAATGAAGGTGATTCGAAATTATTGTTGCACGAGAGACAATGAGCTATCCAAATCACTCTGAAAGCACAGAAAGAGGTGTCGGTAAAATTGACGGTGAGTTATCGGTAGATATTGTTCTTGCGAAGAAACTCACCACGTCAAGTCGATGAACAAAGGTCCTATTGCGGAGCCACCCTCTCTTTTCACGGTGCATTCGTCTGGCTCACGTTTGACCTTTTTACGATCCGCGCGATCTCCATGTTTCGCCTTGAGCTCGTCCAAGCGGGCCTATCAAAGATATTAGATTTCCGGTCGAAGATGAGAATGAGATTCGCGACGGATTCGCGACGAACATATAGTCTCTCTATTTCTTTCTCTGGGTCATCATCATCCGACTCTATTTCAACGATATCGCGGATAGCGGGTTTCACATCTTCAGTAGAGCCTTCGCGAGGATGTTTCTTGGCGCGAGAAGAATGGTTGCTCGAGGAGGCTGTTTGAGGTGGAGGAGCGATACCGTTAGCCTGAAGAACCGCTGAGAAAGAGATGAGTGGAAGAAATCAGAGGGAGGGAGAGCAGAGACCTAGAGGCCCGTAGCGGAAATGGAACTGTAAAAATGCTTTGCCGATTGCTTTTCCACTTGCCAGATTCTTCGTTTCTACGTGGACTACTTCACCGAACCTAATAACCAGAGTATGTGAGCTCTGCTCAATAACGATGGTGGTAAATACCCACCTAGTTTGATGGTCGATGCCTTTTTTCGCCTTTTCATTAAAAGTTTGTTCCGCAGGAAGGGAAAGTCCTCTTGTTGATTGTGTTTTCTTGGTGTGGGTTTCTTGCCAGCGATAAATGCGCAATTCGATTTGTCCGACATTGATGGGCATCTCTCCAACATCTTCGTTATCTGACATAGACAATTGAGAGAACATCGTTATAGATTCTTAAGGACAGTACCGGTCATATTCAAGTGGGAGAATTCGAAAGGTCGCAAGGAAGTTGGAGAGGTCTTGATGCCTCCCAGGACTCGGACACGATTCTTGTACCCACTACGAAGGAGTTTTCCCCCACAATAGATCCCGTCTACATAGACCTGCCCATCCCTATTCGTCGCACAGACGGTATCTTTCCATTGAACTTTGTATTGCTGTATTCATTATGATGAGCATGATGAATTGGAAGAGTTAAACATACAAACCTTTCCAGCTTCTGAGGCAATCCAACAGGTAACTGTCGTGCACCCATCCTTACTTGACGTTTCAACGTTATACTCGTTCAAAGGCTGGCCATCTACAACAACAGACGCAGAATTCGAAGGATGGCATTTTGGAGTCATGTGCTGACGGTAAAAACGTTGCCGCTTTCCGGCACTGCCTATAGCCGGTCAATGCCGGAAAGCGTCTCTGATCACCGGCCATGTGATGTGACTTTTGGCGATTTATCGCAACACACGAGAAAGAAATTGTTCCTTCAGTTAAACTCTTTTGGGTTTTCAAGTGCTGGGGATTACTAACATACCGCTTCTGAAAGGTTGAGAGTTTTGCTGTGCTTTTTTTTTTTGCCGAAACTGTCTTGATTTGCTCGCTCGGACGAATATGGATGGGACTTCAAGCTTCAGTACCAGTGCTTCAGCGTCCGTCAAGAGGCGAGAATTAGCACCAACAATTGAATTGACACATATATGCAGAGTTAATTATGCAGACCAAGTATTTACTGAAGTATTAATGAACATAGTAAGAACTATTCATGAAGACGATTTCGAATTATTGTTGCACGGATCTATCCAAAATTCTCTCAAAGCACAGAAAGAGGTGTCGGTAAAATTGACGGTGAGTTATCAGTAGATATTGTTATTGTCAAGAGACTCACTACGTCAAGTCGATGAACAAAGGTCCTATTGCAGAGCCCTCCTCTCCTTTCACGGTGTGTTCGTCTGGCTCACGCTTGACCTTCTTACGATCCGCGCGATCGCCATGTTTGGCCTTGAGCTCGCTCAAGCGGGCCTATCAAACATGTTAGATTTCCGGTCGAAGATGAGCATAAGATGCGCGACAAACCTGTAGTCTCTCTATTTCTTTCTCTGGGTCATCATTATCCGACTCTATTTCAATGGTATCGCGTATAGCGGGTTTCACATCTTCAGTAGAGCCTTCGCGAAGACGTTTCTTGGCACGGGAAGAATGTCTGCTCGAGGAGGCTGTTTGAGGTGGAGGAGCGATACCGTTAGCCTGAAGAACGGCTGAAAAAGAGATGAGTGGAAGAAATCAGAGGGAGAAAGAGCAGAGACCTAGAGGCCTGTAGCGGAAATGGAACTGTAAAAACGCTTCTCCGATCGTTTTGCCAAAGCTAGTATTCGTGTTGGTACCCGCACTGATTCACCGAACCTAATAACCAGAATAATGGAGCTTTGATCAATAACAAATGGCGGCAAATACCCACTTAGTTTGATGGTCAATGCCTTTCTTCGCCTTTTCATTGAAAGTGTGTTCCGCAGGAAGTGGGCATCCTTCGAATGGTTGTCTCGTCTTGGTGGTGGGGGATCTCTTTTCCAATGATGAATGCGCAGTTCAATTTGGCCGACGTTACTGGCATCTCTAGTCCGATATCCTCGTTATCTGATATAAACAGCTAAGAAAACACCAGTGTAAACTTTGAAACAATACCAGTCATATCCAAGTGGGAGAATTCAAAAGGACGCAGGGAAGTTGGGAAGTCCTGAAGCCTTCCCTGATTCTGAGACGATTTTTGTGCCTCCTATAAGAACATTTTCCCCCACAATAGTTTCCATCTACATGGACACGTCCCTTGGTATCCTCGCACACTTGTGTCTTTCCATTGAACCTTGTATTGCTGTACTCTTTGATGATAAGAACGTCATACAAATTGAAAGGATTAAGTATACAGACTTTTCCAGCTTCTGAGGCAATCCAACAGGTAACTGTCGTACATCCATTCTTGCTTGACGTTTCAACGTTATACTCGTTCAAAGGCTGGCCATCCACAACAACGGACGCAGAGAATGATTCGAACGATGGCATTTAGATAGTTAAGAGGAGAAATGAGCACGTGTTCTCGCGTTATTTCGTCATGCGGGCCGGAGCGCCTATCGTAATTTTTTTTCTTTCGACTTTCCTCGACAATCAATTCTCTCGTCATATTCCCGCCATCGTTGCGTTAGAATTTGACTTTTTCACAGTCCAAGGAAGCCAGAATATTAAACCTCAATCCTGCCTCACGCCTTTTCCAATCGCTGAGACTTCTCGAGCTTCAAGGCCAATGAACCCCAACCGAAACCCGGCCCCAAGCACTTTCGGGGAGCTATTAACGCAGTCTTATCTAACCATTCCGCACTTCACCTTGGAATGCGGCGCATCTCTGAGTTCAGTCTCTGTTGCGTACAAGACATGGGGAACATTGAACGAGGGAAAGGATAATGTAATGATTATATGTCATGCGTTCACTGGGAGCGCAGACGTGGCTGATTGGTGAGTCGATTCAGGTGGGTAGACCATCAAGCGATTTACTACGTCTACAGGTGGGGACCGTTAATGGGCCCAGGCAAAGCCTTTGATCCCCGAAGATATTTTATCTTTTGTGCAAATGTCATCGGGTCCCCGTACGGGACCGCGTCTCCGGTATCTCTCAATCCTGATACAGGCAACCCGTATGGGCCTGATTTTCCCCCGACTTCTATCCGGGATGATATACGGTATGCGTAGGTTCATATGTGCCTCTACAACTCTAATCGCGTTCATGAAGTCTGCACAAACTCGTCCTAGACCATCTTGGTGTATCCTCTGTCTCTGTCGTTATCGGTGGATCCATGGGCGGAATGGCTGTCCTTGAATGGCCTCTCTGTACCTCTCCAGGATACGTCAAACATATCATTCCTCTCGCCACATCTGCACGTCACTCAGCATGGTGTATAAGCTGGGGGGAAGCCCAGCGGCAATGTATCTATAGCGACCCAGGGTATTTGGATGGTTATTACACTGAACAACCTGCGTCGGGTTAGCAGCTGCACGCATGAGTGCGCTGTTAACATACAGATCACGGGATTCGTTTGAGAGACGGTTTGGACGGAAGGCGCAGGTTGGAACTAGTAAAGGCGGCAGCGGAGGTGGAATCCTCACGCCGCCATGTTCACCAAAGATTCGCGCTCAAGACGACGCAAGGGATTTGCATAATGATGGAAATCGAAACATGTCTCCCCCTCCACCTCAACCAAATCCGATATTCTCTGCTCAATCGTATCTCCGATACCAAGGCGACAAATTCACCGCACGCTTTGACGCGAATTGCTATATCCATCTTACGAGAAAACTTGACACGCATGATGTTGCCCGGGATCGTGCACTTCCGGACGAAAGTGATGCTGATGCCCTTGCACGGGTTCTATCGAATCTTCCTAGGGGGTCGCTGGTGATCAGTATCTCTACGGATGGACTTTTCACCCCCTCAGAGCAAAAGGAGCTGGCGGCGCATATCCCTGAAGCCGAATTGGTCGTTATACAGAGCAATGACGGACACGATGGCTTTTTACTCGAGTTTGAGCAGATTAATAAGAATATTATGAAGTTTTTGAAGAGGGAGTTTCCTAGACTTTACGAGGGGAATGTGGATGGGGACGTGGAGGAGGCAGTTGGAGGGTTTGAGATCACCAAGACGAGTTTGTTTGGAGAGGCAGAGGCAGATATTACGCATTGGTAACCAGTTAAGTTTCAAAACCAAATATATCTCCGTTTAAATCACGCTTTTTACATCTTTACATCTTTTTGGATGGGATTCTTAGGCTATGTCGCTGCCCTGGATGTAATTATACTAGACTACATTCAACACACTGTCAAACGATTCGGAAGGACCAAGCTGATGCAAGGGGACGATGGTTACCATCCTCAAGATCATGATAATATCCCGGAGAGGCATTGCTGGGAGTTTAGACGTGATCCCATTGATGCAACGATGTACGAAAGAAGTGCAAACCTCAAAAGGCGACTGCATAGGCGCGATTTAAAGCAATCGACCTGGCTCCAATGACTAAAGCCAGTTGCAACTACTCACTGGAAGCTCTTCCTCGTAAACTTCTCACCATTCTTACTCAGCTCCGTACCGGGCACATAGCGCTTCAAAAGCATCTGCACAGTCTCAAGCGTGTCGACTCACCGACGTGCCCGTGTTGCCGCAGCCACCCGGAGAGACGGTATTCCATTACCTCTTCCAATGTTCAGCCCATCAGATTGCCAGACATCGATTTCGACGCAAGATCAGTGCGGTCCATTGGAACTCCTTACCATACGCCAACTCCTGAAACACCTCTTTTGTTATGTGGACGATCCCACCATATACTCGGAGACCTCCCGGAAATGCCCAAGGACAGTGACGACGAGGAGACATGTATTCTCCTTCTCCTTTTCTCCTTTTTCGTTTCTTTCCTTTTTCCTTACGTCTCTCTTCTTGCTTCCTTCTGAACAGTTACTATACACTATACGCTGATGCACGGACACCCTCATAGTGCTTGGTCTGGTAGAGAGTTCGTTCTCGCCCTGTTCCCTCGGGAACTCAGCGTTGTGTATTTACTGGAAAATGTGTATGATGCTCCGCAATGGCTGGAGTAAGACGAGAATCATGTAAGTTGGTTGGTTATTTGTGTCAGAGGAGTTAAAGGAGGTGGAAGGAAATGAAACACTTTTGTTTCTCGACCTTCGATATCAGCATGTGTCCAAGCTGCCCTTAGTGAACGCGACACGTAGCTAGAGCGGGTACGCGATGAAGTTCAAAGCCCGCATCCGGGATTTTTCATGCCTCCAGTTCACTTTGGCTTAAGAATAACTTGAATCACCGCGTGCACAGTTTCGCACCGACCAGCCTAAGATTATACATGTGCAGTGATCCATATTCTCAAACTTCCATTTCGCTACTACTGTTATGAAAATTCAATGTACTAAGGTCTTGCGTTTCGTCATCTGGTGGATTTGCTATTTCCCGAACATGGATGATCAACTTGCAGCAGAATATTGAATGCATAACACGCAAAGGTCTACACATATGTGGCATGAGGATCGGGGAACACGGCTCTCAATAAAAATTCAGCACGTACGTTTCCAGTATTTGAAGTTGTGCCTAAAAGAAGGAGTTAGTGCGCAAGTTACGGGGGTGTACTGTCTCCATACCGGCGCGTATACGGTGAGCAAGGCATTGCCAAGTGTTATTGCTATTTGATGTTCAGCTCTTATTGCCACCAGAGTGAGAAGGAATCGAAACTCACGTAATATGCACATGTAAAACAATACACCTAGAATATTCGGCAGAGATGACACTCAAATGGGAACGGGTCTAAGGGTCTAAACTTACCATCACGATGGAAGGTTATGAGAACGTTCTGGGTTGCCTCGTAGAATCCATGCTTCGAATCTAATGAGCGCATTAGTAGTTGCTCGTAGTAGGATCGAGAATGAGTACGTACAATGAGATTCGCGGAAGCCTTGCCATAAAGTTAAGGCCACTACCACTGGAGAGTAAATCGTAAGCAGGCAGGCCACTCCGCTGCGAAATATAATGAACCCACCCGTTTCACCCAGCAAGAGTGATATGTAGCTAACGAGTCCCGTCTTATTTTGTCCAATGAGAAAGCAAGATGAACCTCCTGACAGCGTTATCGACTCTGTGGCCCACTTAGTTTCTTTTCATACATCGGCTCGGATTATGGCTTGACTATACCTGAAAAAGCCAAAGTATCTGAGTCATTCCATTTTATTGCGGACAGCACGTTCACAACGAAGACAGCCTACACAGAAGCCTTCAGACCAGCTTGAGTTAGTACCCATTTCATTGAACGCTTACACTCCATGAGATTATAAGGATTGCGAATACTTTGCGAGATCTTTGGTACAAGGCATATGTGCGAATGATCAGGATTACTATTGAAAAGCTGTATAAAGACCAAACGCCTTGGTTGAAATGATGTTGTTCGCACAGTCAGATATGCCTATTCCAAGGCCAGCAAAGACTTTATGAAGGCAATTCAGTCTCCTCGACTATGTCTATGATGGCAGGAGACTTACGGGTGTTGAAAGCTATTGTACGATAACAGGACTACCAGGACCATAAGCCAAGGAAATTTGACCGTAGTACACATACCGCACTGCTAACGTGAGGATTCAATTTTTCTGTATCGCTATTAGCCTGTTTACTTCCACTATCTCATTTCAGGCCACTCACCTTCAATAGCCAGTATTGTGTCGATGAAAGGAGAATAACGCGAAAAAAAAATACAGAACTTTAACTGATCCCCAATTTGAACCCCATATATAAGAAACCTGGTAAGATTGTTAGTGAATATTCAGAGAAGTTGTCGTTCAACTTCAACCCACTTACCTCCCGACGAAACGAAAGAATATAGTCATAAGTCTAGTATGGTAACGTATTGTTAGCATGATTCTCAGTCTCAAGATACTACTTGTGACTGCACCAAAAGAGTGAGCATTGCGACTGGATTCCGTCATTGAGCATATCACGGTCTGAACTTGATCTAACCAAATTATCACCTTGAGTGTACTAGGCAGGATAACGATGAGGCTCCTGGATTTTCATAGTATATAAGAAGCAATATATCACTTACTACCACAATTTGGGAATCAATTAAAGAAAAGATGAGTTGACTTGTCACCGCCATTGGTTTGTCCTGCAAAAATGTAAACGAAGAAAGTCTCGCAGGCCCGGGGACAGGAGAAGGATAAAACAATACATGACCTGCATATCATCGAGAACATATAGCTTATCCAAGTCCACCTTCCGGGAAAACCATCAGTAAACCTACAGGTTTCAAGTTGTATGATGCAAAGAAATCTTGCACGATAGTTACCATCCTCAAACTCATCAAGAAAATCGAAAAAACGCCATCAGAAAGTTTGACATACTTTAGATGGTGATTCTCAATCAGTACAAACTGCATAGATAAGGTTACCATTTGTCAAGTGCGGCGAGCTACCAGAGTTCTCTTTTGTCCACTTTATACACTCGGACGTTATCCACAACTTTACCCTCAAGAATTCGCCGATAATGCGGGCCATGTCAGCTTCCTGGCTTTACACAGCTGCACCGTCTCCATCATATTCTCCCCCTGCGAAAATGCTCCGGTATGATGTCCCCTCCGTACTCATCCTTATCCAGTCACTATCGCACGCCGAAACATCTTGCTCAGTATCTACCACACGCAGGTCCAGTCTTTTCCCTTTCTTGATTTCATTAATACGACATCCACTGCAGTAATTCAGATTGAATCTGAATTCCAACTCCTGCAGTGAATGGGATGCGAAACCCCCTGACCCCTAATCCAGTCATGAATCACGATCGTGTCGAATTGCTGAGGAAATCGGAGTGAGGAATTTATATCTTTGCCACGCTCCGTATGATTGACCATCTCCGAGTCAAGAGCAATGATTGTTGCAATAATTACTACTGCATCACGTTTGACCCGACGTTTGACAATCGTTGCATGCGTGCACTCTTGTTGACATATAGAAGAGGGAGTTTGTTTTTTTTCGGAGGCCTTTTGAGTAGAGTACTTACAGGTAAGAAATAATAGGAAACAATACTGGGATGCTTACTGTCCAACGTCAAGCTGACTGAAGTCGGCTGACGGGATCGCCTGAAGTACGTTCTTTCCTTCAGAATCTCGCGGTTCTGATTGGATCATCTGATTATCTTCGAAGTCAAAAGAATATCTGTCAGGCAGCTTATGAGCTAGTAGAGGTGGCAGCAGAGGTTTTACCGCACGCTTCGGGGATTGTTATAGGACAGTAGGTATGATGTTGCCATGGATCATGCACTGCCAGGTGAAGATGGTGCTGAATCCTGATGCCCTTGCGCGGGTTCTATCCTGTTCTATCGAGTCAAGCTCAGGGGGTCATTGGTGACCGGTATTCCTCTAGACGAGTTTTTTTATGTCCTCGGAGAAAAAGGAGCTGTACAGCGCAGCCGCCCTTGAACTTGAACCAGAATACAGAGCAGTGACGGCAAGAGGGGCGGGCATGATGGCTCTTTATGAGGGGGATGTGTGAGATGTGTAGGAGGCAATTGGACGTTCGAGGTAACGAGGGAAAGCAGGGGCTGATGTCACCTATCGATGAACAGTACCTTATTCAAACCAAACATATCTCATTCTAACTTACGTCTTTACATTTTTAGATTATCGATATGTCGCTGCCCTAGATGGTATAGAGAAAGAGAAGGGAGCAAGGTAAGCTAATCCAGTGAGCGGAATCGTCAGATCCATACATCTGTCTATCAAATGGTCACAGCTGTAGAACGACCAAGCACATCTTGCACACAACTGAATAGAAAGCGTCCTAAAAGCACCAAGATCATAAAGACTCCAGAAAATACAATTTCAAGTCAGTACTAACTGCGTAAGTTTAGACATCAAGCACGCTAAAGTTCTCTCCCGTTCAATTTATACACTCTACCTGACTTCATAACAAACTGAACATCATCCACAGTGCCTTCAAAGTCCTTGTCGAATTCACCTGCAACGCCGACAAGATCGGCTGCCCAGCCTGGTGTTACACATCCAAAACGATAGTCGTTCTCACCTAACCCAGCATGATAGCTTTTTGTTTCCCAATGTATCGGCCTTATACTCTCCCATCCTCCCAAAGTACCCCATTTCAACACTTTCCTCCAATCTGCACCAAGTCGCACCATCAACTTCATCTCCATTGCGTTCTCTCCGTGTGAAAAGGCTCCAGTATCCCCTCCACATGCAATATTCTCCATACCCATCCCTATCGCACGCTTAAACATATCGCTCGATATTTTCCAGGCAAGGTTTGCACGCGGGTCTTTTCCTTCTCCTAGTTGCATTGCAAAGTAATGCACTGCAAGAGTAGGAACCCAGGTTGTATTTGGAGATGCGGAAAGTAGACGAAGGAGAGAATCGGGGTGGGAAACTAGATCTGTGCCATGCTCAATAGAGTCGATACCTAGCTCGAGGAGCTTGGAGATGGTTTCGGCACCGGTAGCATGAGCAGCGACTTTGACACCGACGGAGTGAGCGGTATTTATTATGTTTTCCATCTCTAGAGCATTGAATGTTGCAAGTGAAGCACCTGCGGTGTATGGTGAGACATCTTGCATTCGGGATCTGAATCTGTAGTCTATACGAAATGAAATGAGAGAACAAAAGTGCTGGAAACAACTTGCTAGCGTATATCTAGGAAAACGAATCCAGATGGGTTTAACGGTAGTTTTATTGAACTCTTGCTTACTTTAATCCAATCAGCTCCTGCACCAATCTGGCGTCTGGTCGCTCGTATGCAGCCATCTACTCCGTCAGCAACTTCTGCTCCAGTTACGCCCTCTGTACCCTCCTGATTCACATGAATGGTGTTTTTGGGTCCTGCTCACCGGATGAGCAAGAGTAACAGGATATGAAAGTCATAACCCTACCGTAGCTCCCAGTGCAAACTATAGCTCTATTTGCGCAAAAGTATCTCGGGCCTGGGATCAATGGATTGGGACCTGACAGACACTTTCGCAAAGCAATATCTGCATCTTCAGCACCTTCAGTTCCAAGATCTCTGTTCCAATAGGGTACCCAAATGTTCACGAGAGACCAATTCTGGAGCCCACCTCACAGTAGTAAATCCGGTCATCAACGTCTTCCGGGCGTGCACAGTGGCACGAATTGTCCTTTCAACTAGACTCTCGGTTGTATTCTGGTCATTCCACGAAGTCTCGCTGTAAGAATGTAGAAAAACTCAAGGTGGATCCCGTGAGCAGCATGATGACGATGACAAAACTAAAACTTACAATGAACATGGGCATCCACAAATCCGGGCAGGATCGACAAGTGCCTTAGATCTAGAGTTTCTCCAGAAGCAATTTGTTGAGAGTCAAGATCATTTTCGGTGGTGGTTTCGACGCTGAGGATAATTCCAGATGTTTTGGAAGTTGTTATAGTTTGTGAGGGTATAAACTTCAAAGAATGTGGATCAAAGAGTCTGCCTGCGAGGACTTTTAGGGTATCGGAGCCCGCACATAGCTCTGAGCTTAGTTGCGACTGCAGCTGCGTCATGATGAAGAACAAAAGACGGCGCTTAGTAAATACCCACAATCAACCCACAATTCATGGATGGATTACACGGACCAGTCAGCATACATATGTATGTAGTTATTAAATCAGCGAGAATAAATAAACAAATGAGGCCGATTGAATTAGACAGTACCTCCGTACTTAACTCTCCTCTCAGGGTTTCACTGGAAAATGAATCAAGCTCAACATCGACATTAGTATGCTGAGGTGTGGAATTCGACAGCACGGGACCAACACCCTTCGTTGGACGTCCACCTGTCCAACTGACATTTTCAATTCTCTCCTCAGAAACCTTCTTGAGATTGATGGTAACACGATTGACCATAATACTTGAAATCCTGCCAGAAGGGTAGATTGTCAGTCGATCGTCAAAGTAATTCACCTGAATTACTCACACCATCGCAGGTCTACAGCACAAATTGGTCATTAGCTACCATTAGTTGATAATCGAGCCTCATAATCACTTACTGGTTCTGCATGAATGCTAACCCAGTCTGTAAAACTATCAGAGACGAAGTGTGTAGATCAGCATACCACTCACTCTTGCATATAATGACATCATTAACCACACAAAATTGCTCGCAAACATGACAGCGAAATAAAGTAGCCCATCGCGCTGGACAAGCTTCAATATCGGCATGGATGGAACCCATTGGACTTTCGTGTGACAAAGTAGATGATTGCTGCGACGGCAAGACCATCGTATACGATGAATAAGGAGAGGAAAGCTTCACCAGCCTGAACTCTGTAGGGAGAATTATCAGTGATTCGGCACGGGAGCAAAAGAGAGATAGAGAATACATGGACAAACTAGGTATCGCTATGCACACTTCGAAAGAGAAAAAACTATCGCTGAGAAAATAATCCAAGTGCAGAGGATTTCACATCACGTACAACGATATGCATCAATGGGCGGAAGAGGAGGAAGGGCGGAGGTATCTAGTTCCCGCTTGGCGAAAAGAATCACGGCAAGATTGCTGGTCCCATTCACGTATTGGCTGTCTTGGTATAAGAGGAGACCCCATTGAACCAGAATGAAGGGGACACCAGCGAACAAAACCCATCGTTTACGTCCACTCAATGCGTAGACTCTGCGAATGATCAGACGTGATGATCAAGTACGAGGAATAAAACTTACCTTATCAACACAAGGGTCTCTGCAATAGTAGCCATCAAGATAGTTTCTATTTGTTCAACGAATCCGTAACGATAACATCTACGAGAAGGGACCTATCAGTTTATCGTTGGTGATCATCGAGGTTTTGATGTTTACATCTGAGATGGGCGAAATCGTTTCAATAGGTAGGTGGATGACAATGAAAGAAGATCAGCGTACCTCTTGAGTAAAAAGTGGGGTAAAATAAGCTAACACTCCTGGTCAGTATCCAATCTCAGAACGATAAAATACATCTACCACCTACCAACGTTTGTTACAATAATAATAATAAGCGCTAAATATCGGTTCTATGATTGTACATTCAGCCTTCATCCTCACTGTTTCAGCGCTCTGCGTACCAAAATAAATAACCAAAACACAAGATTCTTGCTACTCGTCCAAACAAATTGCATCTTCAAGATGTATCATTAATTCTCGAGCGTTATATTGTTGAGCTACACATACCTCGTCTCCAATGGTTAACACATATTCGTAAGTCCACAGCGCAGTAATAGCCATCCAATAGCGCTGAAAGTGCACAGTAATGTAAGAAGACAGATCCAACTAGTTAGTTTAGAAGTTACTTTGGTGGATAATCTATATATTCCTTCAGTCACGATAACAGAGAAATATAGCACAACCTACATGTCGAGTCCCAAAGCAACTATCGATTGATCTAAAGCTGCTAGTGCCGCCGCCGCTGCTGCCGCTGGATTAGACATATTTGTAAAACTCTCAGCCAGATATCAAGTAGCAAGAAAGGAAGAGTAGAAGAGAAGCCCCGGGCAAAATATCAGGTCCACTGAAGTACTTAACGGACAGGACACCGATCTTTTCGTCCTGAACAGAATAGAGCCACACGCTTTCGAGACTGAGGATCAAACGTTTCAGTAAAACAGTGATTCCACACCATTCACTCATCACGTCTCAGCAGAGGGACTAAAACCCCAGGATTGACGGTTCGGAAATATCCCGGTTCCATGCATTGAATTCAAGGTTTAAGGAGAATTCAATGGAAGTACGGTTCGGAGGGTACGACGGAGGTTGAAAGAACACTACCGAAGCATCGCTGGCCACCTCATCATTAGTTACGAATGATGTTGCGGGAAATTGGAACAAGACCGCGAGGAGGGGCGAGGCCACAAGAGTGTGGTTGTCAGGGGAGCACCAGCAATCCTGGCTAGTGCTTTGGCAATGCTTCAAGTGATCTTTACGAGCACTAGTCGATGTATAATTCAGAAATCAAAATGATGAAGCAACATGAGCGCTCGTACTTGTCTAGTACAGCTTGCCAGTCTACTGTCTACAGTTGACATTATCACTGGATATTCCGACCAAAGGATCGCAGCATGACAGATCTACATCCAGACTCATCTTTGAGTCTCTGTCCGATCAGCTTCCAGTCACAAATCGCAGGCTGGTCTCGCATAATACATATACTAATTATGTGCATGGGGATGAGGAAACACCATCCTCGGTCTGCGGGAGGGCATTATGAGTAAAGACAGAAATGTAAAATGCCGAAGCTAACCTGTTCTTGAAGCGTGAAGCGCGGTCTGCAAGGTACAGCCTGGTACAGCTCAGCTCAGGTACAAGAGGATAGGGGAGTACCTGACAAACGGAGTACCTGACAAACATAGCATCATGATATTCGTGACCCGCTATCACAGCCACGCGAGAATGGATAGCTCAATAGAACCAGAACAGAACATACGTTCACTCTATTCCACCTCCCGAGTGACTATAGTTTCAGTCTATGAACATGAATAGTAGGCTAGAGATAGCTATGCGCATCTAGATAGGTAGCTGTGACATACAAAAGATGCCTACAAGAGTTACGCCTAATAGCACGATCTCTACCAGATGCCCATTAGCGATACGAAGCTCTAACGAGAGTGAAAACAATGAAGAGGCGATGGCAGGTGCGAACCCTCTTGAACCAGAAGAAACCATTTGCGCAAGCCCATTCACAGAGCCCAGAGCGTTAGGTGGAGCAGTCGCCACAATCAGTAAATGCATTGCATCTGTAGAATAAGAAATTAAAACGTGTAAGGAAGACGTAGAAGACACTAATAGAATTCTTATGCCACTCACTGTATGCAGTATTGATTGTGGTCGAGATGAAGAGCTGTAAAATGAGAAGTGCCCAAACCAAAGGTGTGACCTTTCCAATATAACCCGCAACATCACGCAAAATCCACAACAGTGAAAAATGCACGAGGTACAAAGTATAGCCAAGGATGAGCGTTTTTCTCGTCCCGAGCTTTTTTAAAATCCTCGTTAATACTAGCCAATTCCAGATACCATTGAATAGCCCGAATAAACCCAAAATTAAACCAATTTGGTACGGAGAAAGTCCTAATCCGCCAACAGAGATTGAGGTAGAGTAGATGAGGGGGATTAACGATACGTAGCTGTAAAAGACTATGAAGATACAGAACATACCAGAGACAAGAGACGCTTACGACATGTCAGTGAAAGCGAGAAACCCCATGCTTGCGAGAGTCACTCTCATTTTCCAGTCTCCGAGCAGTGCTCGAGCGGAAGGAGGGGTACCAGGTGACATCGAGTCCGCCTCTGTTTGAAGAGAACCGTAAGATGGTGGTGTTTCCGACGAGTCATTGAGTAGCGACAGAGTTTCTGATACTTTTGGTTTCACTTTTCGCGGTAGAGTCTGGGAACGGAAAAGTGAATGCAAGTACCGAGGGAAAACTAGAAACTTACCTCTTTTAAGCCCCAATACGAGAATATAAATGCGAGGAAGGCAAGAAGGCCAGCAGCAAAACAAGGGAGAAACCAAGGAAACTCTGTGAAGAGCGGAAACCGGCCAAAGATGTGCGGCCATCTGGCGGAAGGGTCGGCGAGAACCCCTCCAAAGGTCGGTCTGGAGTTTGAACTCCGTCAGCATATCCCGAAACTGCAGAGACTCTTCCAATGACTCACCCGAGTGTCGTGCCGATAGTCCACACTATCGGGCTTAACGTGAATGCATCGGCTCTGTTAGATTCATCTGTAGCCTGATAGAGAAGGTTCAGCCTACGTAACATCATAGCGAACGCGAGGGATATACTTCGGCCATTAACGTTTTCGACACACCTGTCGCCAGTGCGGATTTAGCTTGATGAAAAAATCTGATAGATAGGAGATACTCACCAATATTCCCATTGAATACGCCCATAGCGGCTCTGGCAATCACCATCCCCCAGAATGATTTGGAAAGTCCAAAGCCTAGAACAGCGAATGCTAGCCCAAGCGGCCCAATCAAAAGAATAGGTTTGCGACCATAAAAGTCTGAGGCCCGTCCCCAGTGATATACTGAAAGCGCTTCGGAGACAAAAAAGATTGATTCCTGGCAAATGAGTCAGAAACGGCAAACAGTGCTATGGAGCAGAGACGCACAATTATTCCTGTGAGGGAAAACAGCGAGAGGATAATGAGAACTGTACTTGGTTCGGATGCACAGCTAGTGGCACCTCACCAGCATAGTACCCAGTTGCCTTCTCGTCCCCGTCAGTGATACCGGTCCATTTGAGAGCTTTAATGATGAACGGATAAATGACCATTGCCGTGACTGGCTCTGATAGTTGAACCAAAAGTGCCAGAAAGATTTGAAGTTTTGGCAAAGGAGTGGCCTGCATGTTCTCTTAGAGGGTTTGAGCGATGAGACCAACAAGGAGGAGGAGGTAAGAGAAAAGCTCCGTTCCATCAGAATTCAGAGAAAAAAATAATATATTGTGTCGGATGCTTCGAGCCGGACACTGACAGAAATTTGCTGAGCGATTTTAGCGATAGAGTTCGAACGCCGTCCAACGACTGAAGATTGCAACCATGGATCATATTCGAGTAGTCTACGGCGCCGACTCATATCAACGAACCCGACGACGAGCTGAACAAAGTCGAACGAAATGACGTGAGCTGGGCTCGGAAGCTGACAAGAACATCGAAGAACAAAAGGAAGCGAATTGGATAGGGCGGCCCGTTTTTTTGTGCCCACGCTTCCAAGCTGACTTTCACGCGCACGTCTCTTTGCTCAACGAGATTATTAAGTACGCTTTCTTTTCTCCTGTTCAACTCACTTGGGCCTTGAACAACATCCAAATAATACATTATATCCAGGCAGTTATGTTATCAATTTTCAAATCACTGTAATCAACTGGGTAGGTCTGCTCATCCAATCATGTATATCAGCATACGGCTCATTAGCCCATGAACCAGCGTCCGGGTCCGTGATTTGCTGATGGACATTGAACAACCCCACACGCGTGTACGTATCCAACTTCTCCTCCACCGGAACTACAACGAGCCCTATCAAATTATGCAGCACGCGCTTGTTGAACTCTCCAACGACAACAGCAAAGCCTTCGATTGGCTCGCTGCCTGCACAATCATGGTACACAAAGCCAACTTCCCGGCGGAGACCATTACAAAGCTCGTACAGCGGTGCCTCATTGGCCTCTAAGCTATTCTGGCCCCAGGATACACAGCGCACAATAGCCTTGGCAACGAGTGTACCGCCGCGGATTTCGCCAAAGGGGAGGCTAGAGATGGCAGGGAGCGTAGTACATGACTGGAAACTGATGACGGGCTCGATGATACCTGGCCACGCACCATCACTAATGGGGCCATCGGTGGCTGCCCATGACCAGCTAGGTGCGCGGTATCCCTGTGGCCTTGAACGTCTGTCTGCGCACTGGTAGCGGTGCCATATCAGATCTTGGGCCAGTGTCTGGTACCAGAGGCCTGCGAGGTATTCCGACTTCTGCAGCCAGCGGCGCTGGATTGCTTCTGCTACGCCTGCAAGCGCAACTAGCTTGTCCGCAGGGTTGGTGATGGACCGCCGTGTGTATTCTGCAAGGATGTCTTTCCATGTGCGCCAAGTTCTTTGTTCGTAGAGAGTTAACTCTCTGTCTAGGACATCTACATTGCTGGCTTTTGCAACAGCAGCAACATTTTGACACCTAACGCTCCTGATGCCAAGCAGACACCGGGAGGTCACCCAGTGTACATATCTTGGAAATGACAGTAACTTTACATACCATTTGCTTTGCGCATTACCAGTTGGGAGTAAATCTATCGGGATGCGCAGTCCGTCAGTCTTTGCGACAGGTAGGTAATTATTCCCTCCACCGATATTCTTTATACCGCTGTAGCACTGGAACTGCACGGTGTGTGAGGCATATATTAATGCTCGCGAGGATAGCACACGCTCTTGGAAGCACCATGCGCGCTGGTTAACAGGCTCGTTCTGCGGTGCCCGTTCCTGGTCACGAACGTGGATAGTGCCGAGCTCTCCTGACGGGAGCCAGAAAGGGAGTGCTGTTGACACAGGGTTCCTCCGGTTGTGTAGGAATCCATCGCCGGCTTTTTTGGAGCATGCGGCAATAATAGTAACGTATGCGTTTTGGTAGATGTTGCACATCTCCGGTAGCTCGCGGTTTTTATCGTCCGGCGAGTCTTGAATGATGCAGAGTGCGTCGGTCCATAGGTAGCGCAGACCTAGAGAGTGTGTTGCTGTGATAGCATCTACAATTGTTTGTGGGAGGACACTGATGTCGATCCTGGAAAGGTAGGACTCAATGTTGGTGGAGTACGTGCTGTGTGGCTGAGCTTGTCCCCAGACGTAGCTGAGTGCAGTAAAATGAGCGTTGCGGCCCGAGCTTACATAGAGCCTGGGATTGTTTGGGTCGGAGCAGTCGACAACTCTAGTTGGAAGTCGTGGCTTTTTAGAACTTTGACAAGTGTGGTTCTTGACACAGTCCTCGATGCACTCCTTTGATAGTCGATAAGATTCTGCAGATGCCACCTCCCATATTATGTTCCTTCCAGTAATAAGGGTGGCTGCTGGGTCATCTAGGATTCTTTCCTATAATTCCATACACTATGATGATAGTAGTTTTACTCACCATTACGCGCGTGTACCTCATACCCATTAGGAAAGAAATCATCCCCTATGTAAGTCCACAACGTCATGTTATGCGGCATTTCTTGGCTTCTGCGGAACCGCACAGTTATCTTCCATCGTTCATCGTCAGATGGCATTTCCGTAGTGCGGAGATGCTGCTCACGCCGGCTCTTGCGGTACTCGAGGATGTCTCCCCAGAGGAAGTCGCACCAATTGCATCCCAAATTCTCGCCATCTTCGATCTCTTTCCAGGTCTGGGTATTATAGGTATAACCTTGGGATGGATCACTGCCATTCAAGTCCTCTACTTGCAGTGCTTTTTGGAAATTGGCAAACGCAAACAGTGTTTGCCAGCAGATGCTGCAAACAAGAGAGCCATTTCGCAGTCCCATTTAATGATGCTAAGAGAAGGATGACTTCGAGTCAAGTTCCTGCATACCTTTGACCAACATGCAACAGACACGAGGCAAGTGTCTGTATCCTGCGGCACGAGGCGCCAGCAAGGCAGGCCGAAATCTAAGTAATCGCTGGAGCGTTTACAACATATGACGTCTGGCGGCTGTTCAAGATACCAAGATACTGGGCAGACATAAAAACCTAACGCTTCTATAGTAGAAAGAGAAACAGAGCTATAGGAGATCGCTGTTACGTCAATGTCCAGTATGACACTTGTGATAATAGACAGAACAGTGCAATATCTCCAGCGCCCAGAAAGAGACAGTAGGTCGACTCACGCTGCGATCAATCATTTCGAAGTCAAGGAGTTTTGTTCATGTTAAAAACGTTGAATATATGACGCTTTGGCATCTTCATGCATCACATGGCTCGCGATACCGCGCAATCTCCGCGGCATATGAAAAAAGCACTTCAGGTATTTTGAGAGTACGGCCAGCAGAATCGTTAACCACAACTTTTTCTGAACATTTGCGCAGCTTAGGTACTCAAAGATCTACAGAGACAGGCTACGTTATTGAGAATGACAGATGTGCTATAGTCTCGAGAACCAGACTATGACGATACATATGCATGTAATGTAGATGTGCTAGTATAAGCCTTTCAACCGGCTATATGATATGAGTTGGATATTACACCGTCGTCACGCTGGCGTAAGTAGTACATACGCCGTATCTATTCGAGTAGCCCTACAACCCACACATTAACAAGGATCCGCCTAGTAGATACTTACATGCATTACCTAATTTTTTCGCTCTTGTTCCCTGACAACCAGTGACCACGTTGTCGCGATTCCTCTCCTCCGTGAGTGTTGATGGATCTATTTGCTTCTATAGAATCATCATCTCCATCACATTTTCTGATTCTAGGATGATTCTCTCAATGATTTGAAGATGGTAACTATCATGCAAGATTCTGAGTCCCTGCCTCAGCTTAGCCATTTTGCAACCGTCCGACCAAAAGATGGATTTTAATGAGTTATATGTTCTTGAACAAAAGTCCTGCTTCCTAGAACTCTCCTTCCCCTCCGAGTCTTTCTCTGTCACTTTGTTTCAATTCCGCAGGCAATGGCTATGGTGGCTCTCATTTCTTCTTGGCTTGATTCTCAAATTGTGGTAGTAAGTGATAAGATTTCTCGCATACTATAAAAAGCCTTACCGCTATCCTTGGGCCTAGTATGTTGTGGAATAAGTGATCTGGTTACACTTGTGCACTCGGTTGTTAGACCTTTAGTACAATTGTCTGGGTCACCCCCAGGACTTCTACAGTATTTATACTACTTACAATACCTTCTAGAATATTCTACATAGTACTGGTAAGTAGGCTGAGTAAGGAATGAGTAATACTAAAGAAAGTACTAGAATGTTCCAGTACAGACTCAAATCTACAACACTCCCCCATGAGTCTGTACCTATCCAAGTATAAGATAATAAGATTTACAAGCTCCCTAGAATCAATTGCTGGAGATGGGGCCAATTGCCCTCACAGACCCATGCACATTTCCATCTGTATCTCCCTGAGATTTTCATTCCAGCTCGGTGCAATTCTAGAATGCATAGCCACTATCAATGGCAACATGTGCTGTGTCACCCTTCCGACCCTCGGGACAATCTCTAACAATGTGTCCCCGTCTGTGGCATTTATAGCATGTGACCTTTGGAGATTTCCAAACTTTCGGAGCTTTTGCCACTAAGGCAGTTTCATCCGGCGGAGCACCACCGCGCCGCCCCTCTTCATCCAGCAAGGCACCGGTAACATCTGCGACTGTTAGTTCAGCAGACGATGCTGAGAGTGTGGCTGCAACATTGCCCCACTCCGATGAGAGGTTGAATATCAAAACATCGACCTCATCTTGTTGAGTTACCTTGACCCCAATAGCACGGAGTGCCGTTGCCAATCGACTGATGCCCGAAATATAATTCTGAATTGGTTTGACTGTATCATGGTCAAAGCCATAGAATTCTCGTTTCAATGAGATCCGGTTGGCGCGAGAATTCTTTTCATATAATTCGGCAAGTGCAGACCATGCGGCAATGCCATCGGCACAGTCCTGAATGTGTTGGTATTGGCTGGGATCAATAGTGAGACCGATAACGGTCAGAATTTCTTCCGACTCCTTGGCCTTGGATTCATCTGCTTTGGCCTGGGCCCGGGTCGTTCGTGTAGCGGCCTGGCTCTCTGTCTCCATCAATTCCTTTTTCTGATCAATCCATGCCGCGATTGGGGCCCACAGCCCGGCTCGGCGCAGAACCATTGTGATGGCAAACTTCCAATCACGGTAGTTCTTGCCATTCAGTTTCGGCACAGATAAGAGAAGCGAGTTGATGTTGGTAGAATGGGATGGTGATGTAATTTCGGACATGATGATAGGGTAAGCGAGTAAGCGAGACAAGCAGATCCAAGTTAGTGCACCAAGTAGACAATTGTGTTGTGGAATAAGTGATCTGGTTACACTTGTGCACTCGGTTGTTAGACCTTTAGTACAATTGTCTGGGTCACCCCCAGGACTTCTACAGTATTTATACTACTTACAATACCTTCTAGAATATTCTACATAGTACTGGTAAGTAGGCTGAGTAAGGAATGAGTAATACTAAAGAAAGTACTAGAATGTTCCAGTACAGACTCAAATCTACAACATAGTACACTCAAGGTAATTTGGTTAGATCAAGTTCAGACAGTCAGATATACTCACTGAGGGAATCTAGCTGCAATGCTTACACTTTTGGTGCAATCTCAACTTGCAGTATTTCACAATCATGAGTGCTAACAAGATACTACCATAGACATATGACTATATTCTTTCATTGGGCCAGGAGGCAAGCGCGATGAGGAACGATGATTTTGCTGAAAATTTGATAAACAATCTTGTTAGGTTGCATATATACGGGTTTCAAATTGGGGATCTGTCAAAATTCTGTACTATTTTTCGCGTTATTCTCCTTTTATCGACACAATACTGGCTATTGAAGGCAAGTGACCGAGAATGAGATTTTGGAAGTGTTTACAAGAGGCTAACCAATGATATAGAAAAATTAAACCCTCACATTAGCAGTGCGGTACGTGTACTACAAACTACATTTGAGTTTTTGATTTATGGTCCTAGTAGTCCTGTATTCGTACAGGGAAATTCAATGGCTGTAAGTCTCCTGCCATACTGGACACAATTCAATGGAGAGATTTACCTTCGTTAAGTTTTTGCTGGCCTTGGGGTAGGTGTATCTGACTGTGTGTATAATATCATTCAACCAAGGTCTTCCGTCCTTATACAAAGTTTTTCAACCAGTAATCCTGATAATTCGCACATATGCGCTGTACCAAAGATCTCGCATAGTGCTTGCAATCCTTGTTATTTCATGGCTTGTAAGTGTTCAATGAAACTGGTGACTTGTGCTTGTCTGAGAGCTTCTGTATAGGCTTGCATTACTGCGGAAGTGCTGTCCGCAATAAAATGGGGTGTTTCAGGTGCTCTGACTTTTTCAGGTATAGTGTCATCATCATCCGAGCCAATGTATAACATGAAATTAAGCGGCACCCAGAGCCGAATCTAACACTTTCGGGCACTTCATCTTGCTTCCTAATTGGACAAAATAAGAACGAATACATCAGATACATATCCCTCCTGCTAGGTGAAACAGGTAATCTACTCTTTTGCAGCGAAAAGATCAGTTGGTTAACAATCAGTTTCTACTAGTGGTAGTGGCGTTGACTCTATGGCAGGGCTTCCGAGCATCTCATTGTAAACACTGCTCTTTCTCGACCTTATGTACTACAAACAACTAATGCGACTCGGAATGACAGATTCCAACAATGAAGAAACTCGTGGCGTTCTCGTAACCTTCCATCGTGACGGTAAGCTTATGCGAACTCGTTAAACACATTTGAGTGTCATCTCGGAACATTCTAGGTGTACTATTCTACTTGTGCATACTGCGTGAGTTTTGATTTCTTCAAGTCCCCATTCTGGTGGCAATGATCTTCAAACATGAACCTAGCGATAACACTTGGAAATGCCCTGGTCGCTCTGTATGCACCGGTAGGTGGACAGTACACCCATTATTTGCGCATAAATGACTCAAGTTCTTGTTAGGCCCAACTTCAAGTATTGGAAACGTATGTGCTAATTTTCACTGGGAACTGTTTCTTCCGATCCTCATGCACATATATAGACCTTTGCGTGTGATGCACTCAATACTGTGCTGCAAGCTAATCATCCATGTTCGGGAAATCGCAAACCCACTGGATGAACAAACCCAAGATCTTAGTGGCCTTTTTTTTCGTACTAACCACAGTAGCAGTGAGATGCTAGTAGAAGTATGAATCTCATGTATAAACGTATTATCGGGATGGCCGGTGCAAAAACTTTTATGCAGTAGCCCAAGAGTAGCCCAATCTTAAGCCATTACTTGCATACTATATATCGTCAGAATCTGGTCTCGAGACTAGCCGTAATTGAAACAGCAACAAAACTCCACTGAGAGGTCCACTAGTACAGTGGGCTACTAGTTGTTTAATCATTATTTGGATTTTGATTTTGTTTCTTTAGCCACCTCAACCACTTGAGAGCAACACATCAAGGAATGTCTTAAGTCAAATATAGTAGTACTCCAACCAAACTCCAACATGCCTGTCTCAATAATTTTGCAATATGAGAACAGTCTGAACTACGCAGCGCAGGGTTCTTGAGAGATATAAACTTAAATCTTGCAATCTGTTACTTATACTCTTGTCTAGATGTCTACCTTAGTTGTTCAAGAACGACGCAGGATCCACCTGACCCAATCCCTTTACCCCGACCTTTAAGTATCCTCCCCACACAAAACGGCCATGCAACCAAGATGCCTCGGGGGATGCAGCCCACACAGAGAAATTTGCAGGCAAGGTAACTAGTAGTAGAACACGATGAGTGCTTTTCAGAAGGTATACATAGATAGTACAGAATGAAAGAACGTACATGCATCCCATTTGAATAATGATTTATCAAAGACTCTCGCAGAACCTTATTGAAGGAGAAACGGTCTTAGTCAGAAGACAGTGGTAAACATATAAAAAGTTGCTTACATCCGAATACAAAAGACCCGGATGGAACGAAATAATCTGAACATCCTCAGCCGGACGCTCATCCGCAATTCGTCCAACTAGGGAAGTAAACGCCGCCTTCGTAGTCGCATATACAGCATCGGGCACAGGATGCGCGTGAATCGCGCCCGTTGAAATATTGATGAGATTCAACTGTTGTCCAGAAGGACGCAAAGTCTGCCCGATGAATCTAGAACTCATGTGGAAATTCCCAACCAGATTGGTATTGGCAGACTGCGCGATTTTCGTCCAGTCTATGCTGACCGTATCGGTTCCCTGCAGTGAGGTTGTGTCCTCGGATACGTATGCTGCGTTAAGCACAACTTGAAGGACGTGGACGAAGATGCTTTGAGCATGCAAAAACTCCCAGAGGGACGTGATAGATTCAGCGGAGCCGATGTCTCCCTGGCGAGTGATGAACTCGGCCGTCTTGAACTCGTCACGGAGCTTCGCCACGGACTCTTTGAGTACAGAATTACGTCTGCCCACAATGATAATCCTAGAAGCAGAGGCGTTGGCGAAGGAGCGGGCGATTTCGAAACCGATTCCGCTGCGTCTACCGGTGATAAGGATTGTTTTACCAGACTGGTTGAGAGAGGACTTCGTAGGTGAGATGGCAGGATACGTGTCGTTGTGGTAGGTAGGAGTCATTGTGAGTGGGGAAGACATGATGGTGCGCAGGAACGGTGTGCAGGAAAAGGACGTGCCTTCTTGTGTATTTTATAGCCTTTTGCTCTAGCTGGTGCGGTGGCCATGGGGCGACAAATGGGCTGAACAAGCACCGCTCGGAATATCTGCCGGAATGGCAGAAGCTGCCATGGAGACTAAGGCGTGATCTATGTTTTGGCCCATGAGCAAAATATGACCGGAATTACCGTCGGGATGGCATCGTAGAAAATTTTGTCTAGGCGCTCTTACCAGCAGTTGTGCACGCGGAAATTATCTCTGTCTCAAATCTCGGAACAGACTACTAATGTCAGGACATTGCAACGTACCCGAACCCGCTTTGTGATTCCTACTCTTGAGTCCTACATCTCCACCCATTAGTACAACCCAATTAATGTTTGGCCTTTCCGCGTTGAAACACAGTTGCAACAAGTACTCTCCATATGAATGGATTCTCCACGTCGGATACACCGGTCTTATACTTGGTACGAAATGATGGGACAAGGGTGATACAACGAGTTTAAGAAATGCTACATGACTGCTGGGGCAGGTTTCGGAATTTTCATTAGATATAGCAGGTAGGGCTCTACACCTGAACCGTATTTACGAAAAATACGGATGTTTTGTATGGTTACAGAACCCTACCATACATATCGCGGTGTGGCCTTCCTCCTTTGTGTGAATAAAATATCAGGATCTGCCCCCTACTACGCCCTGCTCCAATTTCCTTTGTTGGTGTATGCGACTTGTGCTTGGCCCCGATCGAGGCCTTGAGTTTCACTAATCGAGTGGGATAGAGAAGTCAAGCTCGGCAATGCTCCAACTTCTGACATCCCATCAAGTTTCAAGCTCAGATTTATGCCTTGTCCAATGACTTTTCTCGTTCAAACGCGATGTCCCGTGGAAATGAGGGCTGGACACATATATTGTCAAGCAACGACTATTTCTCCATACGTCACTTCAAAAACTCTTCCACAGTCAGTCGATCATGGTCCAATGTAATCAAATCTCCCCCCATATACTGCTCAGGTCGCCAGACAGAACTGTTGCGATACACCCCGATCGGGTACCTGACCTCTCCTTCTCGTCCAGCCCAATCATAATCTATAATCTGACAATCCCACTGGCCGCCGTCGAAACTAACAAACAAATTCGCATCGCGGAGATCACCATGGATGAAACCCAACTCGTGAAAGCGACGTACCGACTGCTCAATTGCCTCCTTGCAAGGCTGTTCAATGTTGACAAAGTCATTGCATGGTTTCCAGCTATCCTCCAACGTCTCCATAACCACCATCCACCATCCACCGTCGAGATTGGTATGGTTCAACAGAGCTGGAGCGAGATTAGATTGCGCTGCTGCCCTGTGCGCGTCGACTCCATACCGTCCATATCCAAATTTGACAATGATCTTGGGGTTGGCTGGGTCCAGGCGCTGAATACGAGGCGGATTTGGCTAATGCGCTCGATGTAGTTGAATGGGACTGTGGTGCCAGAAGACGATTCGTATGTACGGACGTAGGGAAAGGTAACTTGATCAACGTCAACTGCGTGCTTGCTTGGCTCACGGTAGATCGCGTGAATTGAGCGGAAAAGAATGGAGGGCAGTCATGAATCTAACGAGAGTCTCCATTGAGGTGGTATTGAACTTGTTGAAATCGAGAGGAATGGAGGACGAGAGCGGCTCCACGTATGGGTTCTCCGTATATACGGCGCCGATGGCTTGTACATTTGGGCCTGTATAGTAAAGTCAAAGACAAGCAGGTTGAAGCGCTGACGCGGTCAACGTACCATTGTGAAGGATAAGAAGGGAAGGAAGCCTCGTCTGTCGCCAATCACCCTTGAAAGTATCATCCTTGAGCATGAGGCGTGTTCCCACCAGGTAATAGAGTACGAGTTGAAAGAGAGTGCTTGCATCTTCGAGTTTGATTTTGACAAGGACCGGAAGAACCAGCACATCATCCAGGTCAACGCCTCCGTCAGTTTCATAATGCCCAAATATCTTTTTCGACACTTTTCAGCCAAGTAGTTGAGACAGCAACTCGCGGAATTTATCCTCTCGCCTGTGTTCAGTAAGGAAAGGCGCTGAAAGTTCGCTTTTCCACCTGTGAGCAAGGGGTGCCAGATCTTGATCAAGTGGTCCAGAGACGACGTTTTGGCTGAATGAAGCGAATTCGGGTTGCAAGAGGGGGGTGGAATGGGATAATAGTTGTCTCTTTTGGGTCGTCCGATAGCGAGAGGTGCTGGGGTCGATAGGTTGTCCTTGACAAGGGTAGATGTATTGGAGGCACTGGCACTATTGGAAGAGGCCATCTCCGGGTATTTTGAGATGTTCTTCACGCGTAGTTGAGTCAATGTATCGTTCTTTTTGTTTAGCTGATCATATACATACTTGGAGCGAGGGACCAGAAACACAGAAACACAGAAACACAGACAAAATCGGGAGCTTCGGGTGGACTTGGAGCAGGAAGCGGACCACCCTCCCAGATATGCCAGTATCCGATGTAATACTCGACAGGCGGACATTGGTTGACACGATTCCAGAGAGTGTTGGAAGGGGCATGCATTACGGGAGTATCCGGTACCTATAATTATAAGAAGCGATGAGTAAACGAAAAAAGAGCTTATGCGACGCACTAAAGGAACCCATTCCTTGTAAAATCCAAGATACTCTTTTCGGATGGGAGCAATAAAGGAGTCTAAATCATCTCCTGGACCGCCGTATTCCAGTATTGAGTTACTTGGATATTCGACTAATTTGTCGTCTTCCAACGCTGCGAACATATATCTCAGCCCAGTTACAGGTGTGGCGTCAGTCAAGATCATGATGGTGAGAGGTTGAGTTGCGGTGGGCGCCAAAAAGAAGCTCGTTTGCTTTTGTTCAACGTACTAGCTGATCGTTCATTTCTCGTTTCCTTATTGCCTTTCCAGATCAATAAAAATTCACCTGTGCTGGAAACGAGAAGACAAAAAACGGCAAGTGTATCACGGAAACAGAGCCGAAGCACTTCAGTGTACTCAAGCTTCAAGCGCTTCATTGGTTTAACAAGTAAAGGTATTTTCGGCCTAGTTGTCTCGACACCACTATACCGGTAATATCAAGTTTCCGCGTATTACTTCCAAGTGAAAATGTTTTACTATATCTAGTATGCCATTAACATTCCATACGAACACTCTTTGACTATGTCTCGCTGCACACCGACGCTCTCTCTGCCAACAAGCCCTTCCCGAAGACATCTGCCCACTCCTTTCCTTGCTCCCGTTAACGTTTACACGTACCTCAATGACAACTCTACATCCATCTTGAGTCTTCGTCTTCGTTCCTCGTTGACACTTAAATGTTCAACACCCCATGTCCCTTTCCCCATCCACCACAATTTTTGCCTCCTCCGGCGTCTCAAACCCAACACCCCCTCCTTGTGGATCATCGTAGCAGAGCGGTTGGTGTGATGGTTTGATTTCTAGTAAAATGATCTTCCTCGCCATTGGCTTCTGGCACCATCGGAAATAGCCGTTTTGTGTGTATTGAGCTCAGGTTGAACTGGACGGTGGCCAAAGGCCACGGAGCAAAGGGAGAAAAGGCGACGATACCGAGTACAGATATGCTCTGATCTTATTCTCTTCCCTGAGCTCGTATCACGTCCTGAAGAACGACCTGGTAGTAGCCCAAGGCAAACGCTTTTCTATTTCGGTATGCCATTGATTTCCTTACGTTGTCCAATACTGATACTCTATGTACTATTTCGTCCTTTCTTCGACGTTTCCCAAGCTATAGAGTGACTCCATTGGAAATTGTTACCGCCATTGGATGTTGCATGCTATAAGTCAACACCCAATATAGCCCAGAGGTAGCCTGACGATCAACTGACGATACATAAAACCCCGAATGAACGGCGCCTCAAAGCTCACGATAACAATTTTTTCAAGGAGTACAATCCAGGCCATTCAATCCCAAATTCAAGTCAAAACCTCAATGTCAACTACGGTGGGGGAAGAGGTACACGATTTCGCGAAGGTATTGTCTGCCACAGTTTCATGTGCGATCTCTCGCCAACGTGAACCGACACGAGGTGCGGCTCGAGTGCCACAAGTTGCCTATCATTCGGCTTGCATAAATAATTTGTAAGTCCTGAAAACGAAAGATTAGATTGACAGTCGGAAGCTACATACAAGGAATACTGCCGATTCTAGCTCAGAGGCGCAGTCAAGCCCCAGCTCTGTATGCCAGGTTCACCCTGTCGAGATGATTTACCGTATGCTCTATAAAAGGCAGGTACTGCGATTGTTTCAGCGTGAAAGATAGAATCTTACGTTCAGGGACACCGCCAAGGCTTGGTTCCAAGGCTGGACCTAAGTAAAGTTTCTGATCAATATTGCATCAAGCTCGAATCAAGAGTTTTGAGCTTTGTTGCAAATATGGCACTAGGAGGTTGAGTATATTGAGACTTATGAGCGTTCGAAAGGTTGAAAAATCTGCAAGAGCTTAACGGTCAAGTCCGAGCTTAGGTATGTAACACTTCCGCAGCCTGACAGTGGTCATCGGGATTAACATTCCCCGACTTCTTCCAAGTCGAAGGATACGAGGTACATCCGCTCTAGACATCATCCAGACACCTAGTTCAAAGGAGGTAAGGAACGAGTGCTAACTCTATAAGTCAATTCAGGTAACAAAAGGAACGAGAACCCACTCCGTCTCATTGAGAAAAGTCGGATTTCAGAGTGTTCCGAG
Organism: Rhodocollybia butyracea; assembly: GCA_015501585.1. NCBI lineage: Eukaryota > Fungi > Basidiomycota > Agaricomycetes > Agaricales > Omphalotaceae > Rhodocollybia > Rhodocollybia butyracea. The sequence goes on along the minus strand of JADNRY010000160.1, from coordinate 19,702 downwards.
CACTTTCCCACGTAACTTTATTGCGTTTACTCCTGAGTTTTGTACGAATTATTCAGGTCCCCTCCTTCTGCCTGTCGAGCCCTATACACACGTAGCGGTGACTCGGGAGTGCCAGTCTATCTTGAGAGCCATAGTTGGACTTGGACAGCTCTGCCGACCGGGAATTTTCGTCGCCCGTATCGTATAAAAGCAGGTTCAGTTGCGCTGTAGTATACTATCTCACACCAGTCTCTAGAAACTCGACTCACCTATTCAACATGGCACTCCAAGTACGTTTCGCACTACTAGCTCCTATACAACTATGCTAAATGCTCTTACGATTTCTAGAGGGCTCGCTACTTTATTATCAACAACAACCTAAACACTCCATGCAAAATCTTTATGTTAGATGGCCCAACCCAGTCAAATGCATCCCGCCGCCTGCTTATCGAGGTTCCGGGTGGGGGGGTCAGGCACTTTGACTTGTCGACGCTCACTGAGCCCAAGTTGGAGTCATTACACAAGGTTGGTCTCTCAGGTCTTGCGTGATAGAGCATTGTTCATTGACTGCATGATAAGGTCCAGGCTCATGCACTCACTAGCCAAGGGGGGGCATCGATTGACCCCACAGTGCTCGAGTTCATCCCGACTTCCACAAAACAGGCTAGATATCATGTCACCGGCACGGCAGCACAGCCTGTCATCACCTTTATGCAGCTCGAGGATGCTACTTGGTAATGGTAAGCTTTCGTAGCTATAGTCTGTCCGCCCTTTGGAACTTTGCTAATTTTGCGCTTTCAAATTATCAGAGTGGTACTATGCATGCTCTTCATAACCTTTGTTGTGATGCGTTTTGAATATAAATATATTATGGACTGATTATCTTCAATCCCTTTGAGTCTAGTTCACCTTTGCTTGCCAGCAATTACACTTTCAAATAAATGTGAACACGACTTTGATTAATCAATTGACTTCTTTGTCTCCCATGGGCAGACTCGTTACACACTGACGATCCATACGGATGTGTGTGTATAGATCTGCAACTCCGGAGAGATTGTAACATGAGCGACGCCATACTCAGCGAAGCAATTGTGCAAATTTCTTTCAGTCTCTTCCCATTGCCTGCCATCCGGAATGGCAGGCAAACGTGGACGGAAGCAAGGATCACGCTGCAAAAAGACGATCTCAGTGCCAAACGTGTATCAGTGGCCTCTGCAGTGTGCATTGGTTTTCACTTTTTCAAGAATCTGGCTCCGTGCTCTATGTTGCCAGTTCCAGAAAAGCTTAGAATATGAGGCACAAGTAATGTCAAAGATTTTCACTGTATTTCTCCTTCCGAACTAGAAGTACAAAGTAATTCAAACACTGCTCCTCAATTCTGGATTCTGATCACTGGCATTGTGAGTTTCATTTTTTTTACCCAGTTTTTACTCATAGACAACCACTTATAGTTTGCTTGTATCACTGTTTGACAGCGTTTGTCCCCCGGCACATTCTGTTAGCGTCGAAAGAAATTTACGAAATGAGTTTCTGTTGATAAAACACCAATATGGTGCAGTATGCGTTTTACGTACATGACAATGGGCTGAAAATTTCTCAGCAGGAAGAACAGGAGAAAGACTCAATGTCGGTCCCCGTGTTGACATTGATACACTCTCCTTCAGGGCTGGCATTGAAAAAGAAGGCTTCTCCTGTACATCCAGTATCTTCAAATAGTGTCGCACAGAACGTCCCAGAGGAAACAATCTACAACATGTATAAGTAACCAAGTAAGCAGGCTTCCTGGGTGTCCTTGAAGAACACACTCGCCTCGTAGGAGTGTCGACCCCCAAACTGGTGACATGAGCCGTCGCATGGGACGCTATCTCCTTCGTCACCGTCGCATGCATTTCCGCTCCAAGCCACAAGATTTTGGGCGGCGCTGTTCGTGATCATGTATAGAACGGCGAGAAGGGTTGTGGCGGCTGAAATGTGCATTGTAGAGCCTTGGGTGGTTAAAGGAATGATAGGCGGTTGAACTTCCACCTGGGCTCTGGCTGGTATTTGAACCTGAAATTGATATTATTTATAACGGTTCCCATGAACTCAAGTTCTGAGAAGAAGATATTGTCAGTGGTCAAGGACTCAGTCACGGTGATGATCCAAGCCTCAAAGGAGCGCTGGCACAACTCCGTGTAGTTTTGTCTGTTTCCGATGGGAGAGTATTGATGAAATGTCTACCCGGCCAGTCAAGTAGCCAACTCTTGAATAGCAACTTCGAAGTTGCCCATAGTAGAACAACACCTATGAGTAACCGCTGACCAAAGCACTCATTGAGCGCTTTCCTTGACGCCCAAGCTGACACTTTGTGCGAAAAGCTATTCTCTAGAAGTCGGAAGCAGGTTTTCATCTGCCAAACTGACAGCTTTTCACTTTTTCATCAGGTGGGCCCTGGGTGGGCCGCCTTTTTACACCCCCGAACTGTACGGTACTGGTACGGTATTTCCATTACAACCCGTTCTGCTTAGAAGGAGTATATTGACCCCGATGGCTTCTTCGCTTGCCGTGTTCAGAATGTTCAGCTCTCGAGCTTCACTGACGCCCAATGCACAAAAAGTCCGATTCACACAAGGATTCACAGCAAATTTTCGAGCGCTGAGGACCGAACTTCTGGTCTGGTTCAGGAGGATTTTGGACGGAATGGCTGGTTGGTCCGCCGGACCTCCGTCCAGTCCAGGTTCTGAGCGCGTCCGAACTCTGAATGAACACAAAATCCATTATTTCTTAAAAGCGTTGAATATGTCACGCTTTGGCATCTCCACGTGACTCGCGATAGCGTACTTCGGCGTAAGAAACTTCTCTCTGTAAAGAGACGGTGTAGTCACGCCGGATCACCGATCCGCTGTGATGTCGTAACCTATTTTGCCTAAGCGCGTCTTTCGCTCCTTTTGGACCGTCTTCGTGTTTGGCCCATCATTTGGACCAAACAAACCCGCCGCTGGCCCTCTTTCGCCTCCGTTAATTCCAAATAAACTCACCGAGCGCCTTTTTTTTTCCAATGCAGGTCGGCGGCGGCATACGGCTCGGCTCTCATCGTCGTCGCCTTTGACACCGCGGTTCATTTCGTACTCGGAATCCCGACATTCGTCTACGCGTTTCTGCTTGGCCTGGTCATTTCTACTGGTGCTGAGCTTGCTTTTGGCTCGTTAACTCGTGTTCGAATCAGCTTCAAGAAGATCCCGGAGACTTTCAAGACTTTTATGGCCGTTCATTTCACCATACCTGCAGACCCGAAGGACGAAGACTTTCCTTTCCCCAATGGGGAATCAATTAAGCTGTAAGAACCCTCTTTCTTCCTCCTAATGTCTCACAAATGATTGATTGATGAACTGTCGAATGCCTCCCCAGGCGCAAGAAGACACTGAATGAGCTCAAAGAGCTGCTTCAATCCTTCAAGCTGAAAGTGTCCGGGAACAAGGCGGCAGTGCTTCAGCGGCTGATCGACTACAGCGGTGATCCCAGTGCATGGAACAAGTATGTTCCTATAGCTGATATTGATTTTTTCTTGTTCGCTGATATCATTTCAGTATCATCGCTGGTCGTCGCCAGCCTCACAAGGGACCGAGAGACAGCAAAAAGGATGTGAAGCCTGGTGCTGCTGAGACAAAGCCGAAGAAGAAATCGCAAGTAAATGCTCGGCGAGATGAGCTCATGGGCGAGCCGTCTCCCAAGGAGCCCACGCGTGCAGTTCTACGCTCGAAGGATAACAGGACGCAGCAGCAGAAGGATGAGGTTCCTTCCTGGGTACGTGTCATGTTCCCTTTCTCCCTTCTTTCGTATCTGTTGATCCCACATTTTTTAGGCTGACCGTTTTGCCGCAAATAACCCGGATATGGAGACACCTCGCCAGCTCAAGGAACTAAGTGATACGAAGGGACCTCTGGTATGATTTCCGAGTGCACTGAATTTTATGTACTCACTGTATTTCCCAGAAACATAAATTAGATTCGAGGCTTGCCAGTATCGAGGACCAACTGCAAGTTCTCATCTCAGAAGTCAAGGGAAGCCCAAACGATCACGCGATGGAAGTCAGTACTCAATCTCAGAGTGTACCACTTCCGTCTCCTACCCCTGGCTCTGTTTCCAACCATGCTCCATCGTCGTCGTCTCCATTTCCTACTTCCAATCTCACCTCTCTTTCGCTTCCGATGGCACCACCGCCAGCATCACAGGATGTAATCATGGATACGATACGATATCCTCGTCCCAATCTCACCCCCAATCTTATCACTATGTCGCCTCAACCAACATGCGCTCTTCCTCTCCCGATGAAACCATTACCGCTACCTTCCCTGCCAGCTACTGACATTGAGATGATGTATACTCCGGTTACTGAGTCCACGAAGCTTCTGGTGCTGGGCAATGGAACGTGTCTCCAGTTTTTAAGCTCGGACGTTCCTGACCCACTGTGTATGTCTTTTGTGAAAGACATCCCCAAGCTTGGTCGAGTATGGGATGATAGCCAAGCCGAGTTCAGTCCATCTGAGTGCACTCTCAAAATCAAAGGTCATGCAATTGCGCTGAAGCATTGGCCTATCGCTTACAGTTATTCTCATGATCGACGATGGCATGGAATCAAAAAGGTCTGGGATACTTGGAAGGTTAGTACGTGCCATTGATATTGTTGTTCTCTTCTCACGTTGATCTACTAGTGGGTCGCTGAGCGATACAACCAGTCCACTCCGGAAAACTTTTGGACTGAGTTTTATGACTCGGAGCACAACCAACGCATGACATATACTGCAATCAAGAAAGTTCTACGAAAGCAGCGCATTGCTGCCAATCAATGCCTTGTTCGGCAACAGCAGGAGCAGCTTGGGCTGGAATTCTCCCAGCAATATCAGGTACGTGGTAAGCCTATGGTTCGGTTCTCTGCGATTGCCAAACGTGTCCAGAAAGTAAAGCAAATATAATAAATTTTGCATAGTCTTTAATCGTTACTATACATATGTACTTAAGTATCTCGTTTTTTTAATACAATGGTTCATAAATTATGCGCACTCGCAAGTACGTCCACACATACTGCAAGCAATAGTAGTTCTCTCCATGTCAAAATAGCTTTCACGAGGCTGTCGGGGATCGTCATTCCAGGAAATCAAGTACTTGACAATAGTCATGTACGAGAAATCAGTACTCCACCCCCCCACTCGCATATCTTTCGGATTGGCCAACGAAGATCTACAGAAAGCCATTGGCACCCTCCGCGTCGAAATGAGTGTGTCCCATATGGTGATGGGTCAACACCGATATCAAGTAGGTTGTTCCGGAAACCAGCCAAAAACTGCTCGGATGACTACATGTATGTTTTAAAAAGTAGTTGCATGTAAGATAAGATTTACTGTACCATATGTTTAGAGGGGTCGGCTGCATATCGATCTCTAGAATCCATCTTGCGAAATATGAATCCCTCATTAATACGAGTCTGTTTTATCCAGTCGGCATAAGCTCGAACTGGGCATAGATGCTTAAACTCTTCTGGAAGCTTCTTGAGAAAGAATGGTTGTATATCTGAGGTGAGAAACATTAGCATTGAATCTGAACTGATTTGTTACACGTACGACCAAACTGATTAGTCTTTCGGAACGGCAGAGTTACTTTTAGAGTATTGTCGTCTTCTTTACTAATCTCAATGTCATGAGATTGGATCTTCAGAACCTCGTCAACTCGTAGTAAACAAACATATGCCAGGGTGTATGCAAGATGAAGTGCACGCCTAAAGCGCGGTCCACCCCAGTCAGTAGATTGCTTCTCTCCACGTCGGCCAGGGCTATATTTCTTAATTTCCCGATTTTCTGGGCGATGATTAAAGTCCCATAGTCTTCCGATGAATTCCTAATAGACACAATCTATAAGTTATGCAGAACTCAAACTAAGTAGTCATCATACCGGAGTGATAGCACGAGCACTAGTTTGTTCTTCACCAGATTGAACCTGTAAGTAAATATTTAGAAAACACTAACATACAGCTGGGTGTGGTAATATTTACCTTTCGGCGTCGCAAGCTGACCATATAGCAGGAAACCATCTCTGAAACTGAGGGATTTCCTACCATTTCGCTGGTGACCTCACTCACTGACCATGGAGTCCGGCCTTTCCCAACCAGCTGTCCAAATCCAAAGGTAGCGGCAGCTCGCATCTTCTGAGCATGACCATAGCCTTTCCGAACCTCACCGGGATCTTTCTCAGTTCCATCTAGTTTCTTCGAATCACATCTGCGGGAAATTACAGTAACTGAGTTGCATCACAAAAAAAAACTTACGACTCCATTATCCAAGCGACAATCATCTCTGCAGCATCTGTTGGAGGCTTTTTTGTGAAGAAATCACCCCGTTGTTTGATAAGCCTTCGCTCAATAAGGAATTCTTCGCACTGGTTCATGAGCCTGGGGGAGAGATCAAAATTAACAATATGATATGTACGAATAATATCCATACCTTTGATAGTCTGCATGGGTATCTTCGCTTACTCCTTTTGAAGCATTTTTCAAGATACTGCGCAATCCAGTGGAGTCAATATCAGCAAGGCTGCTTGTTGATCCCACAGGCTCAGAGCTTGGAGCTACATCAGATGTAGCGACACCATCTTCATTGAGGAAAAGTTCCCCTTCAATGTTGCCGTCGATAGCATCGGAATCTGTTTGGATGGCCATTGTCTCCTGCTCGCCATCCATATCATCCATGACTTCATCGGTGAAGGAAAATGACTGTTTGCTGAACTCTCGACAACGTTCTTGAAGGCCCGGGAAACGCAGGGCAGTATCACTGTTAAACTGTGCAGATAACAGCGAGGGGAGAATCTGGGGAAGATCCATAGTTAGACACGGAAAGGGGCAAATAATGTTTTGCTTTAAGTAGCCGGGATTTCACACCGATATTTTTGAAAGACAACCAATCTATTTGGCGGGACTATTTCTAAACTGCAATGCTGCTAAAGCGTGTTTGCGTCGACCTAATCTAATAAAGTAGCATAATCGATAGAGGACCACAGCCAAAAACAGACAGATTCAAGATGAACAAGCCTGGAAGTGGGTGTAATTGCTATTGAAAGCAAACGGCCGTTCAACGGCAAAATATAGGAATGATGCAGCGTTGCATATACACTCCAGCTTGGAGGATAGAGTGAAAGGAGGGTTAATAAAATCTGAATCGTGTATAGGGCTGATAAGATTTGCCAATGGACCAGTAGGAGAGTGATTGAGGTATGGCCAGTTTTCCGAAGGTATATCCAGGATAGTGGTATTTGCGGTGAACACATCTGCAGTTTGTCATAAAAAACAGCACCTGTATTGTACGATTGCCTGACGAAGATTCAGCGGAAGTAAGCCCAATAGCATTTTGATGCCTTCATCTGCTCATGTATGACCCAAACTGCTCGTAACTCATGAAATTGGCTGAGTAGAGACATTGCTTGAATGGAGCTAACCAAGAATTTTGCCAACTCGGCAGGAGTGGATGGAATTGCACTCTCACTTTAGCAGGATAGAGATCTCTGACTGGGAGGGCAGGTGATGTAGTGGGATGAAGACGATTTACCCGCTGTCAGTCCAGCGTATCACCAAGAGCATATTCGCACTGACCTATTTCTCCTGGCAGGAGACCAGAGAGCTTGGCCCGGGCACAGTTAGAATAGTACTTGTCTTGAATGAACTTGGGGGCAGGGATGAGCAATGTTAAGAATGCCCGACGAAGGCATAACAGTGGTGGGGGAAGAGGTGCAAGCACCAGAGATGGACTCTTTGTCACCGACGGTGGTAGAGCCCAAGAAGGTATCAGCATGATATCCATGGAGGCATTGCCGAGAAATTCGTTGATTATAATTGTGTCCATCCCAGCGCAGAATTTGGCCTCGGTAGCTATGGTGATTTGATCCAATTCTGTCTCGACCATGCTGGGGGCCTTGCCTGGCTGTGTAAGTTTGTTGAAGACTCTGTGTCCCGTATACAAACAACATCTCTGAATAGTCCGAATTCGGATATACAGTATATGCTGCTTGTAAATTAGGTACAAGGAGAGGAGATGGGCGATCTGAGAGTTGCTATTCATGCCCTTCAGGCCCTGGTGTTTATCGGTAGTGCAAAAGCCAGCAGCTTGAATAAATCAATGTTAGCAAGCATCTATAATTTCAAAAAATAAACATGTACAATAAATACCGAACATGACTGCTTTGAACATCTGACTAAACTTATCTGGAAGAGAAACACGGGATGGAGGGATACCATCCAGCACAGGCATTCACAAGAGCAATACTGTCAAGGTGATTAGCATGTCCCTGTAAAGGTTGTTCAATGGAGCGTACTCAAATAGTCCATTGTTCATGTAGGCATTCACCCTACTTGTGCCTGTGGCAGTCTTCGCACTGCCCACTTTTGTTTCCTTCTAAATACCCTTGCTCCAGAATTCCCTGCACCTCCCAACCCTTGTCAAAATGCTCTCACTTGTATCGATCCACCTAGTGAGCCTTCCAGCATATCAGTGACGACGACAGTAAAAAGAAATGTGCTGGGCGCTTAATCAGACGCCCACCCACTTCGTCAGTACAGAGACTCAGCACCAAGGCAATTACTACAGGCCCAGTAAAAAAGCTAAGAGAACCTGAAGCTAGATACTTCCTATTTTGCTCTGGTTTAATGACTCTTTATTTTACTTATAAGTTATCATTCAAGTTACAGGCTACCCAAATGTAGTTCATAAGGCTATTACTATGGCAGTAATATATAACCTCTTAGGCTACCGGTAGTGCTCCCCAGCTGTGATTAACGCTGGCCCTGGCTATTGCTAGCTTGAAGCTGACTGTTCAATCCTGCGACGTGGCAATTATAATACTTATTATTACTTAGGCGGATCACTGGATTTTTGTCAGCGTCTCGTTGCTTTGAATAGGGGTTAACTTTTGCTCTTTTTGTACGATGGGCATCACAGGTCTGTGGCCGGTTAGTAACATTCCCTTTTCCTGTCTAGTATATAATTCAGCCACTGCATAGATTCTTGATCCCATTTCCCAGCGCGTCGATTTTGCAGAATACTGCCTCAAATATGGATTTCTTCCGAAGTACCTCAGCACAAGGGTGTTTCAATTGGGTGTCGATGCCAGGTAAGACCTATTAAAAGCCTATACTGTCCAGATACTAACTGGCATGTAGTGTTCTGTTAGATGGATACAGTGCTGGTAGTATCACTTATAGTCGCTATCAGCATCATACTACCGTTGATTCCTCGCTCACCCAGCTATTTACGATCCTCTGTCAGCTGTCTTATGCACCAGTTCACTGTACCTTTGTATATGATGGGGATGAGCGCCCATCTCATAAAAGAGGAACCAGGGTCATTACTGCCCAGCCGCTCCTATATAAAAAGTCGAAGGCTGCTGTGAAAGCATTTGGCTTTGATGTAGTTGATGTATGTATTCCTACATATTCTTGTCTTGATATATGAACAACCGATTCCCTTTCCAGGCTAGGGGTGATGCCGAGGCAGAATTGGCCGTTATGAACCAAAAGGGGATTGTTGATGCTATCCTTACCAGGGATGGAGATGTATTTCCTCTGGGTGCACAGTGCATTCTGAAAGTTGTCTCGTGAGTTGAACCTTTTCAATGCAGTGAAATTCTAATAAGATGGACAGTAAGGAATGCACAGACTTGAAACTCACTGTCGATGTATATTACGCCGATGTTATCGAAGAGGAGCTCAAGCTTACCCAAGGTGGACTGATTCTATATTCACTTTTGGCTGGTAATGACGTGGACAAGGGAGGAGTTGATGGAATCGGGCCCATCACCACACTCGCACTTGCACTTGCACAAAGCGGGCTTGGTAACTCACTGATTGCTGACTGCAGGCCACTGAACAGTCTTCAGCGGCATCGCTATCTCACAAACCTAAAGATCAAACTCAGTGATGAGGTGAAACACAATACACATGGCCGCCTTCGGGTTCGAGAACCAGCTTGTGCACAGAAACTGCTAACATCTGACTTGCCTTCGGATAATGCCTTGAATTGGTTCCTAAGCCCTCCGACCTCTTGGTCCGGCAGTGACTCAGCAAGGACCTTTGAAATTACTCCTCGAATACATTACTTGCCAGGAATTGCGGCATTTTGTACCACACATATTGGCTGGTCACCCGAAGTGACTCTGACCAGGTGCCATGAGAAATTATGGCGCGGAGTAATCATCAGGATACTTTGTTCGGTATGCAATTCCTTCATTGATTTAATATGTTCTAACTTTGCTTTACAGCCACTACTATTCTACAGCAAAGCGGATGGGCGCCTTCTTGCACCAGATTCTAGAAAAGCATTCCTCATAGACAAGCAAGGTCGACCTTTCCCCTACACAAACACCACCACACTTCAGGGTTGTAATCCCCCGAACCTTACCATGAAGCAAGCGGGTGATCTTGTTCAGGTTACGTTTGACGTTACCGACTTCACCGAGTTAACATTGCTTGAAATTCCCCGTTCCGAAACACTCAAGGTTTATGTACCGTTTGCCATCATTGCCGCGGCGACAGGTCAGCATAATTCTGTCCCCAACTTTTTGAGATTCCTTGGTGCTTGTAAGCTTTGCTATCTGTCTTTTTTCTCAGTAATATCATTATTAGCTCAAGCCCCAATCAAGCACAGGCAACCAACGAGGGCAGCTCATAATATCCCCAGTGGTATGTGTTCTTCTTTCACTCTGTTTGCACATACAGTACCGATGTGTACATCTAGCGAGTACATCAAGTACAATACTGGTCCCCGCACCAAGCGGTTCCGAACCTGATGATTCCGACATCGAAATAACCGAGCCTTACAGTGTACATCCAAGAAGCCCTGATGACGTTGAAATTGTGAAGGTTACGAAAGTCTGCAAGTAACGGTCCAGTGCAACTGTGGATATCACAAGCACTGACCTTGATGAAGATAATGTAAATTCTTAGTAGTTTTGTCCATTGTATAAAGTATCTGTTGAGTATCTGTGAAAATTTTCTTTCGTTGCTCAAATAAAAGTTTAAGCTGGTGGAAACAGGATAGTGGTTGCCTTCATCGCTTATTAGTAGACACACGGCGTCCTCAATTGTGTAATGCTGCTTGGGGGAAGCGGCGTTGTTCCTCTCCAAGCAGCGTCGTCCAAGTATGACTGCACGGTCTCTTTTCCGGGTCAGGACAACTTGCAGAATTTTTTTGGCGGGTGGAAAACGGTGAAGAGACCCTGCGTTGAAGGAAAAAACGACGATTTACCATCGGGCATATACTCCTGCCCATTTAATTCATTCATGGGGATAACTGTCACACTGCCGAATGACCACACAGCCATGAGAAGATATCCTGGCCTCGCACTGGCCATGAGTTCACTTAAGCTGTACATACATAACTCGCGACTGACAGTATCTCCTCAATTCCTGGGCTCTTTTCTCTACTATTTACACTCAGCCTCATATTATCCATCCCTCAAGGAAAATGGCTCCAATAGTTCAATATGTCTCAACCCCCAGCACACTTACTGCAGTTGAAAGGACTGCCAACCTTGTCAGTCTCTTCGGTGATAATCTAGTCCAGTGAGTACACGCTTGTACCCATATCTCTCACATCTTATATTTCGTTTCGTTTTCTTTATTTACTTGATACATACTACTATACGTCAACGTGTTTAATGTACGCCTACATCGATGCGACGAGGCAACCTGTTTCTGCGATCTGCAATATTGCAAAGGCGGGGGCAGTGGTCGGCCCAATGGGCACGATCGGATATCGTTGGAAATACAGCTCCCCGCCGGCTGGGCGGCTGAGCGCTATTACCCAACGTCGCATCACTGACCTCACTTTACCTCACTTGACGGTCACATCAGTCACTCAGTGATTGTACTGTCTTTCTTTCAGTCGTAAGCTTTACTTCTTAAGCTATAAGACTAAAATTTGCGGCACAGGAGGAAAGCACTGATATTTTAAACTGTTAGAACTTAGTCTGTTTATGAGTTATATTGGGAATCTGGGATATGTCAACTGGCACAACTATAAATCATACCCCATGATGCCAACCTTGATGCCAACTCAAGCGCCAACTACTGAATCCAAACCCAGTGTTTACAGTTTGGAGGCTCAGTGGCTCATCTTGGAGGTCAAATGCGGAGTATACACTCTTCAAGAAACTAGGCAATAAGAGACGTTCAAGCTCAAGTCAAACGAATGCCAAGTAAGAAAAAAGCAAGGAAAAAGGAGTGTGACCCAAACCCAACTTTTTAAAAACGTTTGCACAGCTTAGGCACTCAAAGCTCTGAGAATAATTGAACAATTGTGCTTACTTATTACCAGTCATAGCCGGATATACGGCTGAGTTGGATATTACATCGTAAATCAACTTCGAAACCCCTTGATGGTGAGAACCGCGGGTTCCAAAGTTCTTACGAGTTGTAAGAGCCACCGAGCCAGTAAATAAATTAGAAACCCCAGCAAGCCAGGTACAAAGAGTAATGGTGACCAACAGCATAAACTGGCCACCTGAGTATACGTACCAGGGGACATCCTGAGATACTAAAGAGCTCCTAGTATTCTCACAGTCAGATGTTTTGTTTTGGAGTAGTTATTATTATTACACGAGGCTCTGCTGTACAGCGGGATCAGGGACTCGACCCGCCGAGGGAAGGTAGACTACAGACCAATATTAAGTAGTACGGCGACACTCTTCGTCATCTGATGAGTCTCGGTACACCACCCTGATTGCTATAAACATCTTCCGATAGTCAATGACCTCGTGAACGACTTGGCGGTGGGGACGACGTGGTCATAGTGCAAGATGTATTGCTTCAGGTAAGGCCTTGGAGTGACGGTGTGGCGGACGGGTAGTCGAAGGCAGCTACGGTGCGCTGAACAACCTTCAATCCAAAATTATCGGCAGAGAGATGATCGATGAAGCTTCATCTTGAAGCTAACTGGTTTCATTCTAACTGTTTTGCGAGAACCACTAGATTAAGTGTTCAAGTAGGGATAGATACAAAACAAGATACTTTTACCGAACCAATCCTAGAACAGTAGAATAGCCGGCATGTAGCGCAGTACAGTTTGAATAATTAGTAGTAAATATAAAGTAAACGATGTACGCCCCGCGATACACCCCAAGAAAAATGCAGCTACCTTTGCGCCAAAAGCATCAGCCTCAAGCATGACTGTGCTGAGTGCTTCTCTTCCGCATTACAGGCTTGTCATCGAAAATACAGCCAGAACTATCTTTAGAAAAAACTTTACACTTCCCCAGCAGCTCATCGCCAGTTCCACCCTCTATTGTCTGTGTATCTGGCGTTTGTGAGGCTGTATGCTGCGACTCCGGAGAGATAGTAACATGAGCTACACCATACTCAGCGAAGCAATGGTGTAAACTTCTTTCAGTCTCTTCCCATTCTAGAAGACTCATCCCGGACGGTACGCAAACGTGAACGGAAGCAAGTATCACGCTGCAAAAAGGCGATCTCAGTAGGTCACACTAGTTTCGAGGACGGTTGAAAGCCTACCTTTGAGATAAATGCCAAACGTGTAAGTCGTGGATAGATATGACGTTTAAATGCTATTCCAAATCTCTCGTCAACGAAGGAAGAAAACCGATATTCAGCAATTTCACGTACCCCGTTCAGATCATCTGTAAGCTTTTGCAAGTCCAGGTTGATCGGAGCAGCTTCCAAAAGGATTCGTCCAGTTCGCGTGGCTAGAAAAATCGAAAAGGATAAATCGCGCGGCAGACTTGGAATCCCTGTCGCTCACTGAGAGGGATAGCCGTTCCAAAGATAATGAAGCTGATGAGCATAGATGCTGCGGGGTCAGCATAAAACCTGTTCGGTGAATCAAGCTTCCATATCAGGATGGCGGCAATGATGACGCCGATGTCTAGTACTCGAATTAACGAATTGAAAGAAGGGTGAAGGAATGAGTTGTAACTGACTGTTTACAGCGTCGCCGCAAAGATGAATGAGAACTGCAAGCAACCCAAGATTCTGCGAATGCTCGGTTGAAGGTGATGCCCGAACATGATGGTGTCCGGCGTGCTATTCCTGGCGTTTCAGTAAAGATAAGCAACATGACATAGATAACTCACGGCTAGCTTGATTTCATCAGACATCTCGATTGCGTCGGGTCCATCTAAGGCGTCATGCGCGTGGCCATGAGAACCATGATCTACAACATCAATGAACTTGTGTAAATTTGACGAGAGCGGTATGGTATCGCCAAACTTGCCGTGTACAAACAGAACGCTGAGGATGTTGAGCGCAAGACCAACGCAGCCGACAATGAGTACATCTTGGGGATCTTGGACTTCTTGTATTTGAATGAATCGTTCCAATGATTGTAGGAATATCGAAAGGGCCAGCGCAAGTAGAAAGACCCCGTTGAAAAAGGCACCTGCGCCACATGTTAGTCTAGCCTATTTTTGTTTGAAAGCTGGGAAGAACGCACCGACAAGTTCAGCTCGATGGAAAGCATACGTGAAGCCTTTTCGCTAGAGTGGGAAGTCGGATAGTGTTCTGGAGGTGTCCTGAGATACGGACCTTGTGTCCTCGATCTTGTACCTATATAAGAGTCGTCAATATACGAATTTTGGAGGAAGGATTTGGTACACGCACATAAGCCGCTATGAAAGCTATTGCGCTGGAGTAGCAGTTATTTTCGAGTGGATAGCAAAGAAAAAACACGACACGGACTATGCAACCACGTCCTGTGTTGTCCACTTGGTTTTAGTATCACAAAGGCGGTCTGGAATTCGACACATACGTTCAGGTAGTGAAACTATTAAGATTCAGAGACCGGACACGCTAATTCACGGAGAAAAACGCACTGCATCTGCAATCAACGCGATACTCTTTGTCTTGAAGCCCACTGAACAGAACGATTGATTGGTTGAGCCTAGAACTGGAATTACGCTTTGGGGATGACTTGCCTGATATTTCGGCAATAAAAAAAGAGGCACTGATAGCGAGGACAATGGCCAGTCGGTGGGTGCTTTTCATGGTGATATTCGTAAAAAGTGGGAGGAGACAAGACGAATCCGAGCGTGGAGCGTGAATATAGGTAATTTGCAACGTGGGATTATCTTATCTTATCATTATCTGATAGAATTTTTTGTATTGCACCGCCGCCAAGCAACGCAACTTGCACAGGCTAATCAGATATTCATTAATTGCTGGCACTGCTACTGCCCAAGCACAGTCAGCTTCTGTTTAATCCACTTAGTAAGTCTATACTCTATTACTAAGTACTAGGTACCGAAGCAACGAAGAGAACGGCAAATCAACGGCAAATACTTGGCAGCGAACGGTAACCTCGATGGGGCCAGTACACTCGTACAGTACTAAAAGTCAAACTAGGCTAGGAGAACAGTATCTGAAACATCCGCTTCGAAGAGCCGGTGAATTATTCTACGGAGTGAATGGTTGAGTGACCTTTCATATGGTCATTTACATCATACGAAACTATACTTATCCTAAAGTCTCGTTGCATACTGCGTATGCTGATGTCAGTGGTGCTAGCACATCCGATGCCATATATACGACCTCGACTCTGTGTGGAGTAGTGCTTTCAAATCCAGACACCGCTCACACCCGCTCAACGTGTGCAGTCTCAGCCATAGTGGCTATCATCGTGCTATCATCGTGGGTGGTATCCATATTCTGCCGCGTGCTTTCCTTAAGCTCCCCAACCATCCAAAATTTGTGATGTTTACACGTTCCGGCGATTCAAAGTGCAGAATACTTGTTGTTGATGCAGATGGTTTAGCGTCTGTGCCCTTGGACCCAGTTGACTACACTACTGGCCAACGGGCCGAAACACCACAACTCTCATTCCAATCACCGCCATGAGCCAGTTGCTTCGCTCAGTACGGAAATGAATGGACTTTTAATAGGCTGGAAGCTTACAACATCCAAGTTTGCTTGAACATTCTTCGACGCCACACCCCTACCTGGTCCTTCTATCCCGAGATCCTCATTGCCCAATTCACCAGTGACACAGTCGATGAGGCGTCTTACAGGCTCCTCACTCAGCTCGATCTCGCGATGCTTCCCACTGAACCCGAAGAGTCCGCAGTCGATGTTTTTGCCATGGTGCTTTTTGAATCCCTTGGATACCTTCGCCGTCCTCCGAGCGCCATGCGAAATCGCAAAAAGCTGCGATTTCTCACTTGCGGAAAGAACAAGTATGTGAAACGGGAACGTCTGGATTATCGATCGCAGTGCGAATGATATTATTCTACTTGTCCAAGAAGATAAGCGATTCCATGGTGAGATGGAGCCGCAACGTCGAGGCCATAGCTGCATTCCAAGACACGAATGCTCCAAGAAGATCAATGCCTTGGCTAGTAAAGTACGTGAAAGTACGCATTGATCGCTTCCGCCTTCTCCTGCACCCGTATATATACTCATGTTGTTCTTGGGATCGGCTTGCTGGGGACATTAAGTTCCCGACTTTCTCCAAAATCCCTGTCACGCAGGAATTGTCATAACTGGGACTTTTCCGGATACTCCTACCGTCGTCACCGCTCAGTACAAACTCCAAGACAAACTCTTGATACACCTCTCTGCCAATTTCCAGGTGCGTACACTATATGTAAGCCAGCTATGCATGGCGCATAGAAAACCCTGTCAGGTATAAAATAGATGCGAACGGCAACCAACACGTTGCATCGCAGTTATGCCTAAGTTTCACTGAGGGCAGTGGCTCCAATTAAGTCCAACTCTCTCCTCAAGGTCAGTTTTTAATCTTTGCAGCCTTCCTTCATACAACTGTCAACGAATAATATCAAATCCGGAGAAAGATTCAATGCTGCCAGTGGCTTGTTCTAAACTTTTACTAGTACTGCTTGTACAGGCGAGCGTTACTTTAAAATTGCAGTTCACTTTGGTATCGGAAACGCAACAATACACCCTCTGAATAGGCGTAGTACACTTATCATGAGAATTACTGAATTTACAACTCAAAGTCAAAGAAAATACAATGTGGCACAAAATCAGAAGTTTCAGAACACGTAGTTACATCCTTCACAACTCACACCATGACTTCTACCCTGCCTGTATATGTGCCCGAACCGATGCAGTCCTGGAGGAGTTCTACAAAATGACGATTAAACTACAAATATACCTGAGCAGGAAATAGGTCACCAATGAAGATCGAAGTGCCAACTTCAAATGAAGCATTGAACACAGACATCCCATAAGTTTGGCCAGACAGCTTCACAGCTATTAGCGCGACAGCAAAAATAATGACAACCTAGGTCACGTTAAACTTACTTGGGCAAATGACAAGTAAGTGGGGCCATTCCCTTGGCCAATACCGCCAGCCATGAACTGCGAAATAAAGGTTTCTCTATATATCGCCTTGAAGACAATAGGATTCTTCCCATCAGGTCCTATCATATTGATACTGTACGTGGAGTCAATGGTGTCTGAGGACCAGGTGAACGTGTGTTTTACTGTAACGTGAATGTGAACATACAAGAGTATCTGTCATCATCTAGTTGGGAATCATATGTCACTGGATACTGGAACTGGGATGCCGATTCTGGGGTAGTCCACAAGACGAACGAAGTCATGATTGCTTCGCTGAAACCCGAATGCAATACTATCAAAGTAACATTGTTTGAGTTTGCGTGACGGTAAGCATAAACATCCAAAGTCCAATTCGTGCCGTCAACCTTGTAAATTTGACTGTCGATTGTTGAGCGTTCGGCGATGCAAACACAAGGAAAGATTTACTTTGAGAAACCCTTGGTACCAAGTGGTGGATCGAGTTGCTTCTCGACGGCACTGGTACAGGAAATGAGAACGGGTGTGACAGCCTTTGGAACAGCGTACCGCGGTATGTGCGCAGAGGCATTGAATTCAGTACTATTGGGGGATAATAATAAGTTGATGTTAAAGGTCTTCCCAGAGCGACAGTACATACCGGGTAATCGCAATTGCGTTGGGAAAGTCGGCGACCATGGATTGGGACCTACATAGATATACAAATGAGAAACGCTCCGACTTGTAGACCAAATTCATGCAATTTCGTGTTGTCCATGATAGCTTTCATGAGGGCATCGCGCGACTTTGCATTTTTCAAGACAGCTTTCAAAAATCGAGTTGTAGGAGGCATCTAGCGCTGTGCCATCCTTGAAAGCTTTTATAAGGCTGGAAACGTAGTGCAAATTGGTCTCCTCGGTCTCTGCGCTGTCGCTGCCAGTGAAACATTCAAGTTAAGTAAATGTGCCGCGACACCAACGAGGAACGTACGAGAGTGGCTCAGTAATTGAAGAAGACATGAGATCAACTTGGGATAAAGAGTGGGGAGGGGCCGGAGGGATGGATTTTAAGTAAAGCTCTTGACAGTCCGGTCTGAAACCGATACCCCAGAAAATTTTTCCATAAAGGTAATTGTGCGCTCATTGTGGACCATTTTTGGCCACTACTTCAAGCTTGGCTGGAACGATATCTGCCTTGTGACACTTCTTTTGTATTCACTTCTTGTCTCATGTATGGAGCAATTTTCAATGGAAAGAGGTCGCCAGGTTTTGTTCCTTCTCTCTATACTAGTTTCATGAATAATTCGTCCACATTTAATGACAGATTTTGTCAGTAAAGACGTCGTTTACTCACCGCGTTCGACAAGCACCAGCTGCACGGCAAAATGTATGTGCCGGACTGGATGCGTATGCAAGCATATGAAGTCACACAACACTGGGACAGAACAACAGTACATCTAGCAATATACAAAATACTTACGAGTTTACAAGGACATCGAAGCTGATCCAATATGTCTAAATCCTGATTGCACTATACCTCATGATTACCTCTGAGAACACCCATTGAATTGGAGTCCACGATGGAAACGGGGTGAATCTAATCACCGTCATTTGCAGATCTAAGCAGTAGGAGCATCGAGACTCGATGTTCCACAGAGAGATTCCTGGCCCCAATCCGTATAATCGCTCGTTTAGTTCATGAACGGTTTAATGGGCTGGCTGAATGATGGTTTTTTAAGACAAGAGCACCGTCAACAAGATACTTATCGCGAAGAGGAGATAACCTAACGCCAAAATCGATTGGGGTGATATTCTTGTTACAGTATACACCTGGTGTGAGGGTGCGCCGTGGACCGGCTCACAAATATATCACTACGCAGAGTTGAGGGATGATAGTGGTTACGAAGTAGGAAAAATCGTAACAGCGTTGAATGTATGGACCACGACTCGGGCGAAGAGACGGGGAAATGGGAGAGAAACCGGCGCCCTAAACCCGTTCTAGCCCTTGGAGCTTGAAGCCGAAGAAGTTAATCTAAAACGCCCCGAAGCAGGAGTGAGACAAATTTCCGTTACAACCACGCCACATATCTCCCACTGTAAAAGTTCATCAATATCTACTCGGACGAGGAGTGTATACATCTACTTCTGATGATGGAAGACATGGAGGTAGTGGGGTCATCTGCGTATTAGCCAGTGTGTGGGGGAGAACAGGGTGGGCATTGCAAGAATTGTCAATGCAATCATGAGGTTGAGTCGAGTGTTCGCTCAAAGTTGCTCGATGATGAATGTTGAGCTTGGAATTGAACATTTGAACAACGCCGATACAAACCTCTCGAGTGTTTACCGTATGAAATCATCGGGCCCAGGGGATGAACAGGGCGTGTTGGTGTTTTTCTCCAGATGTGATTGTGTTTTGTTCTCCAACTGGTTTTGGAGTATCCGG